>JADLZN010007627.1:0-59742 GCA_018155175.1 Sinocyclocheilus anophthalmus | reverse complement strand
ATCATAAAAGATTTATATTTTAAATAAACACTCTTCTTTTAAACTTTTTATTCATCAAATAATCTTGAAAAAAAGATAGCATGGGTTCCACAATAAATAATAAGAAATGTTTTTTTGAGCAGTAAATCAGCATATTAGAATTATTTTTTTGAAGGATCATGTGACACTGAAGCTGGAGTAATGGCTACAGAAAATTCAGCTTTGCATTACAGGAAAAAAATTTGAAATTACTCAAAAAAGAAAACAGTTATTTAAATTGTAATAATATTTCAGATTTTTACTGTTTTTACTGTATTTTTGATCATTTAAATGCAGCCTTGGTGAGCATAACACATTTCTTTCAAAAACACAAAAATAAATCTTACCAACCCCAGGTTATTTGAACGCTAGCATAACACAGTGAAACACACATTAACTTTTTTTTTTTTTGCCTAACGTTTTGTTCCTGGTTGCGGAAACAGTTGCGATGTTAACATGTAATCCACACCTTCCAAACAAATCTTACACATCCCTATCTATCAGAGCTTTCTCTAATGTGCAAGCGGCTTTTATTCACACACAAAAAACATGCATCATTTCACTATTGTCCTCCTTTCCTCTCTTGGACTGGGTGGATGAAAGCTACGCAGCGGAAGCCTCTCTAAGACTAATGTGAGCAAAGTGGTACTTTTGGACAGCAGCCAGCCACAGTAAGTGCAGCAAGCACTCTTGAGAAACGCTCGAGACCGATGAGTCACAATTCGGTCACTCCCATCCCAGTTCGACTCAAAGAGCTGATATAAAGTGTAAATGATTATTCTGCTTAACCTTCTTTCTCCACTCGAGATCAAAGCTTCTGAAGGACCGCATGAGAACACGGCTCAGTCCAGCAGCTGGAGAGAAGACAGGACGAGACTGTTTGTTTTGGGCTGCATTTTAAGTGAAGACTTCTTGAAGTAAAGACTAAATTTAGATCAGAGTTCGAGCGCCATATTTACACACATAATAGCAATGTAGCTCTCACCGAGGAACTTCTGCAGAGCCCTCAACTAAGCGACGACATCAATCTGGTTTGTTGCGTTCTGATCTCTGGAACGCAAAAGTTTAAAATTAGGTCAGTTCGGTGGGAGGAAATATGAGTTTTGGGGGTTTTACAGAGACGTTAGGCGAATGTTTGGCCAATTTAAAGTAAGTAAAGGGAATGACAGTTAACTTCAAATGTCCACACAACTATTTCTATTTTGCATAGTGGTCAATTGACATGGATTTTTTGACGGCTGATGCTGATATCTTACAGTGTGATCATACAGACTGATGGCTGAGATAAGACTTGTATATATTACACTATTTAATTTAAATATAGTAAATAACACATGCTGGAACAAAATCACGGCTGCAAGGTCTGCATCACAAAATCTAGTCTAGCATCACAATTGTTTCTCAAATGATTTTGGTCTCAAATGATCGATTAAACAAAAAAAAAAAAACTATCAAGCATATTAGGGATGCACCGATACCACTTTTCCAGTACTCGCCCGATACCGATAATTTTATTTTTGATACTTGCCGATACCGAGTACCGATAATATTTTTATTGCATTTGTAAATTTAAAAAATATTGGGTACAGAAACCAAAAGAATATTATGTTAGTTGGTTAACTTCATTTACAAATAGATACAGTCAAACAAAAAATGTATCAGACACCTCAAACATTCTCACATTAAGCACAGTTATTCGCATAGTTTAGAAATCTAATAAAATAATGACAAGAGACTAGGAGTTAAACGGTGTCAGGACAAATGATCTTGATACGAGGATAATTTGATAGAATGGTATTAATGGATTGCATAAAGGGGTCATGGATGTGCTAAAAAGAACATTATTTGGTATTGGTAAGCAATTTGTTATGCGGTTTAAGGTAAAAACACACATATTTCAATACGGTACATATTGTTTATTCTATGCCCGCCTTTCTGAAACGTGAATTTTAAACCACAAGCTCATTGGTCTGAAAAGCGAGGTGTGCTCTGTGGCCAGCTAGACAGTGCGTGTGATCTGGCCGAATACTCAAGCGTGTGACGAGACATTGTTATGGCCCTTACCATTTGGGAGCTTGTCACGCCGGAGCAATGAGACAAATCATAAAACCATATCAAAATACGAATTGGTGCATCCAGGGGGGACAAAATTACAATATAAGATTTACGTCTTTACGCGTTGCATTGCATCGTCGCCCGGTAAACAAAACTAGGTCTGCATTTGTGATCAAAAAAATGACAAACTACAAACGCTACTCTACACTGCTCAAAACTCGTGTTTGAATCGTCAGTGGCAAATTCTTTAAATATAAAAAACTACTACAGTCTGTGAGTCAGAACAACCGGCATAGTAGTCTACTCTACCAGGATCAGTAAAAAGTCCTCCATAAAATGTGCTGCACACATCTGAACATTTGGGTTGAACTTTTCTGGAACAGTGTTGTACAAATACAACTTAACCACTGATTTCTAGTCGTGCCTATTTTAGGAAGACCAAACAAAGTAGTTTCACTCTCACAACGAAACACACAGCGTCACACACGGCGGGCAAGAGTGAGCGGAGGCCGCAGGCCTAGAGTGAACAGAGGCTTGCGGCCTGGAGTGAGCGGAGGACAGCTTGAGTGAGCGGCGGCAGGCGGGCTTGCGGCAACCACATGTGGCGACCCCGGGCTGGACTCCGCTTAGTCCACGGTGAACGCCGATCTGGCGATCCACAGGGCGAAGTTGATGTATTTCCTAAGTGACCTGCACGGATCAGCTAGGCATGACGAAGCAGATATCGTCCTCTTTTGGAAGGCCAAACAAAGTAATATCGCTTTCATAACGAAACACACAGCACCTTCACGACATGGCAGCGGCGGCAACAAAAATAATACAGCAAGATTAAAAGTTATGCCTTCTTTCTTTGCATATACATTTGTTATGCAAATCTTCCCACATCGTGGTGTAGACATGTGGGGGCGTGTTAGAACGAGACGTTTTAGGTAGGCGTGGTTGACTCTTAACTTTTATAAAGAATATCTCTTTGGATTTGAGACTTTAGTCTTTGCAACTTTACAGATCTTCTTTATGCATCAAGAGCTTGTAACACTCCAAAGAGAAAGGAAAAATTTAAATCGCATCATATGACCCCTTTAATGACAGCCTGTAGTCTCCTGGGCATGCTGTCATCCAGCTTCACGCAAACCTGAACTTCAATTTTTTTCCCAAACTCAGTCTGAATAATTTTTGGTCCCAAATATTTATCAATTTTACTGGTAGTCCACTGTATGACAAATTTTTTGGGTATAATATGTCACAGTTTACTTTATTTTGCTACTCACTTATAAAATGAACAATAGGGTCCTGCACCATAGTAACAAAAAAAAAAATCACAAAATTATCTCGGTCTAGTGGACACATCTTTAAATTTAATCGCATTAGGCTGTTCCATGAGGCTGCTCTTAGTACTGTATCCGCGCTTTGCGTATAATGCAGGGAACCACTCTTATAATATCCCGACTGTGATATTGTCAGAAATAGAGTTGCGTTTTTTCATCGAAACGTGCTGCAATTTAGATTCCAAAAGCCATCTATAAAACAGAAACACTCAGCGGAAGCGAAAACACCAACGCCGGCCACGTATTTTTACTGTGTGCAGGAATGAGATGGGACAAGTAACAGCATAGCGCATTTCACACCGGCTGCTGAGCACAGTCAGTCGCTAAGGTGAAATAATATAGTTATAGTGAAAAAAGCGCTGATGGCGCTGATGGTCTGCACCCTAGCAGAGTGGGAGCGGAGCTCATTTCGGACAACATATCCAGGACGCTGCGCTCCATGTGATTAGTAAGTCAAATCTCAAATAACTGCATGATGACTTTTGTTCTAGCCGCTTAAATGATAGAAGTACTTGCGCTGGACAATCTATAAAGACTGTGTCTGTTCACCAAATAGTGAGGTCAAAATATAAATTTAAAGCAGGATCTAGAAAAAATCTGATCGTGATTAAACCAGAAAAAAATAAAATAAATGAACAAACATTTTTTTTTTTAAGTTTGGGCTCCTAAACATTAGATGCCTCTCACCCAAAGCAGTTATTGTAAAGGAAATGATCACAGATAATAGTTTTGATGCTTGACTGAAACCTGGCTAAAACCAAATGATTATATTGGTCTAAATGAGTCTACTACACCAAGCTACTGTTATAAGCATGAGCACCGTCAGACTGGCCGTGGTGGCGGTGTTGCAGCAATATATAGTGAGATTCTCAATGTTACTCAGAAGACAGGATAAAGGTTTAACTCATTCGAAATACTTCTACTTAACGTTACATTGTCAGATATGCAAAAGAAATCTATCATATCTCTTGCTCTGGCTACTGTGTATAGACCACCAGGGCCGTATACAGATTTCCTAAAAGAATTTGCAGATTTCCTCTCAGACCTATTAGTTACTGTTGATAAAGCGCTAATTATCAGAGATTTTAATATTCACGTTGATAATAAAAATTATGCATTAGGACTTGCGTTTACTGACCTAAACTCTTTTGGAGTCAAGCAAAACGTCACGGGCCCACTCATCGTTTTAATCATAATTATTAATTATATCGCATGGAATTGATCTAACTGATATAGATATCATACCTCAAAGCAATGATGTTACTGACAATTTCCTTGTATCATGCATGCTGCATATTACTAATATTAACTATATGGCTCTGCGTTATCGTCCGGGCAGAACTATTGTTCCAGCCACCAAAAGACAGATTCACAAATAACATGCCTGATTTATATCAACTGCTCTGTGTACCAATAAGTAAACATGAACTAGACGAAATAACTAGCAACATGGGCACTATCTCTCTAATACATTGAAGCTGTTGCCCCCATCAAATTGAAAAAGGTTTAGAGAAAAACGTACTGCGCCATGGTAATACCCATTCTCTCAAGAAATAATCTCGTAGTCTTGAGCGCAAATGGAGAAAAAAAACTTTTTTTTTAAAGCTTTTAGAATTGCGTGGAAAAACAGTATGTCCAGCATAGACAGGCTCTAAAAGCTGCCCGGGCCGAGCATATCCACAAACTCATAGAAAAGAACCAAAACAATCCTAGGTTTTTATTAGCACAGTGGCTAGATTAACAAATAAACAGACGCCACCCAATCTAAATATTCCCTCAAAGTTTAATAGTAATAACTTTATGAATTTCTTCACAGATAAAAAAGATAACATCAGAAACACAATAACAAATGTAGATTCTACAGCATAAACTACTTCAGCTTCATTCATCGCACCAAAAAATAAACTGCAGTGCTTTACAACTATAAGACAGGAAGAGCTAAATAAACTTATCACGGCATCTAAACCAACAACATGCCTGTTAGATCCTGTACCCACTAATTTATTGAAAGAGTTGTTACCTGTAGCTGAAGAACCGCTTCTCAATATTATTAATGCATCGTTGTCTTTAGGTCACTTCCCGAAACCATTCAAGCTGGCTTTTATTAAGCCTCTTTTTAAGAAACCACAACTAGATCCTAGTGAGCTGGCAAATTACAGACTCATTTCAAATCTTCCATTTATGTCTAGAATTTTTGAAAAAGTTGTTTGCTCAATTGTGCTCCTTCCTGCAAAAAAAACTTATCTCTATGAAGAATTTCAGTCAGAATTCAGGCCCCACCATAGCACAGAAACATCACTTGTTAAAATTACAAATGACCTGCTTCTTGCGTCAGACCAAGGCTGTGTCTCATTGCTAGTTTTACTTGATCTTAGTGATGCATTCGATACTATAGATCATGACATACTCATAGATCGATTCCAAAACTATACAGGTATTCAAGGGCAGCTTTAAGATGGTTTAGATCCTACCTGTCGATCGCTACCACTTTGTTTACTTAAACAGGGAGTCATCTCAATTATCACCAGCAAAATATGGAGTGCCACAAGGATCTGTCCTAGGTCTCTGCTATTTTCGATATAAGTGGGGGAAAAAAAGTATTCGTCAGCCACCATTTGTGCTGTAGTTCTCCACTTAAAGAAGATAGAGAGGCCTGTCATTTTAATATCTGTGAAAATGACAGCCCTCTAATTTTGTAAGTGGGAGAACTCGGCACAATTGGGGCTGGACCTAAGACTTTTTCCCCACTGTATATCTAAAATAGCAGAAGGACCTAGGGACAGATCTTTGGGGCAATACCATATTTTTATGGTGATATTTGAGAGGATCCCATTAAATAAACCCAAGGTGGTAGCGATCGGACAGGTGGAATCTAAACCATCTTAAAGGCCTGCACTGAAGACCTGTATGGTTGTAATCTATCTAGAGTATGTCATGATCTTTATAGTGCGAAGGCAGCACCAAGATCAAGTAAAATAGGCAATGAGACACAGCGGTCTGACGCAAGAAGTATGTTCATTTGTAATTTTAACCAAGTGCAGTTCTGTGACTATGGTGGGCGAAACCTGGACGGAAAATTCTTCATAGAGATCTTTTTTTGCAGGAAAGAACACAATTGAGCAGACACAACTTTTTCTAAAATTTTAGACATAAAAGTAAGATTTGAGATGGGTCTGTAATTAGACAGTTCACTAGGATCTAGTTGTGGTTCTTAATAAGAGGCTTAATAACCGCAAGCTTGAATGGTTTTGGGACATGACCTAAACACAACGACGAGTTAATAATATTGAGAAAGCGGTTCTTCTGCTACAGGTAACAACTCTTTTAATAATTTAATGGGTACAGGATCTAACAGGCATGTTGTTGGTTTAGATGCAGAGATAAGTTTTTAGCTCTTCCTGTCCTATAGTTGTAAAGCACTGCAGTTTTTCTTTTGGTGCGATGAATGAAGCTAACGTATATACGGCTGTAGAATACATTTGTTATGTATTTCTGATGTCTATTTTATCAGTGAAGAAATTCATAAGTCATTACTATTAAACTGTGAGGGATTATTTAGATTGGGTGGCGTCTGGTTATTTGTTTATCTAGCCACTGTGCTAAATAAAAACTAAAATATTTTCTATGAGTTTGTGGATATGCACGGCCCTGGCAGCTTTTAGAGCCTGTCTATAGCTGAACATACGGTTTTTCCACGCAATTCTAAAAACTTCCAAGTTAGTTTTCTCCATTTGCACTCAAGACTACAAGTTTCTTTCTTGACAGAATGGGTATTACTGTTGTACCATGAATGTACGTTTTTCTCTAAACTTTTTCAATTTGATCTTTTGGCGCGTTGGTCTCTGGTCTAGGGGGGCAACGCTTTAATGTATAAGAAGATAGTGCCCGTGTTGCTAGTTATTTCGTCTAGTTCATGTGTACTTATTTGTACACAGAGCAGTTGAGATAAATCATGCAGGTTTTTTGTGAATCTGTCTTTGGTGGCTGGAACTATAGTTCTGCCCGGACAATAACGCGGCGCCATTTAGTTAATATCAGTAATATGTAGCATGCACGATACAAGGAAATGGTCTGTAACATCATCGCTTTGAGGTACGATTTCTATATCAGTAAGATCAATTCCATGCTGATATAATTAAATCTAGCGTATGATTAAAAACGATGAGTGGGCCCGGTGACATTTGCTTGACTCCAAAAGAGTTTATTAGGTCAGTAAACGCAAGTCCTACTGCATCATTTGTATTATCAACATGAATATTAAAATCTCAGACAATTAGCGCTTTATCAACAGTAACAATAGGTCTGAGAGGAAATCTGCAAATTCTTTGAGGAAATCTGTATACGGCCCTGGTGGTATATACACAGTAGCCAGAGCAAGAGATACGATAGATTTCTTTTGCATATCTGACAGTGTAACAGTAAGAATAGTATTTCGATTGAGTTAAACCTGTATCCTGTCTTCTAAATAACATTGAGAATATCACTATATATTATTGCAACACCGCCACCACGACCAGTCTGACGGGGCTCATGTACCCCTCATCCACCGCATCGATTGGTGAGCAGACCTCAATTCGGACCAATATAATCATTAGGTTTCAGTCAAGCAGAGTACATCAAAACTTTTATCTGTGATCATTTCATTTACAATAAATGCTTTGGGTGAGAGTGATCTAATGTTGAGGAGCCCAAACGTAAATTTTTTGTTTTTGTTCATTTATTTTATTTTTTCTGGTTTAATCACGATCAGATTTTTCTAGATCCTGCATTAAATTAATATTTTAACCTCACTATTCGGTAAACAGACAGTCTTTATAGATTGGACAATGCAAGTACTTATATCATTTAAGTGGGTAGAACAAAAGACATCATAGCAGTTATTTGAGAATTGGATTACTAGTCATATGGAGCGCAGCGTCCTGGAGATGTTGTCCGACATGAGCTCCGCTCCCACTCTGCTAGGGTGCAGGCCATCAGCGCCATCAGCGCTAAATTTTCACTATAAACATAATTTATTTTCAAACTTAGGCATACACGACTTTCTGGTGAATCTAGCAGCTTGTGTGAAATGCGCTAGGCTGTACTTGTTCCTCTCATTCTGCGCCAGTACAAATACTTGCACGCGTTGTGCGTGTTTTGCTTGCTTCATGAGTGTTTCTGCATTGTATGAGTGGCTTTGGAAAATAAATCGCTGCACGTTTTTGATGAAAAAAAACACTACTTCTATTTATGAAAATATTACAGTTAGGAGATTTATAATGAGTGGTCCCTGCTCTTCTTAAAGCAAAGGCGTGATTAAGTACTAAGAGCCGCAATGGAAACAGGACTAATGCTGTAATTAAAGATGATGCACACAGACCAGATAAATTGTGATTTTTTTTTTATAGTGGGGTGAGGACACTAGGTCATTTATATAAGTGAATATAGCAAAATAGTAAATGACAAATTATCCCCAAAAATTATAATACAGGGATACCAGTTACACTGATACAAATTTGGGACAAAAAAATATTCAGACCGAGTCTGGGAAAAAAAAGTTCAGGTTTGCATAAAGCTGGGTGACAGCATGCCCAGGAGACTACAGGCTGTCATTAAAGGGGTCATATGATGCTATTTAATTTTTTCCTTTCTCTTTGGAGTGTTACATTCTTTTGGTGCATAAAGAAGATCTGTACATTTGTAAAGACTAAAATCTCAAATCCAAAGAGATCTTCTTATAAAAAGTTAAGATTAGTCAACCACGCCTACCTAAATACGTTCTCGTTTAAACACGCCCCACAGGTCTACACCACGAGTGGGAAGATTGCATACCGGCACCCAAATGGTTCAAGCAAAGGAAGAGCATACTGTTATTCTGCTTTAGTATTGTTTTGCCGCGCCGCCACCATGTCGTGAAGGGCTTGTGTGTCGTGTGACAGTGGAATACTTTGTTTGGTCTTCCAAAAGAGGACGATAATCCGCTTCGTCATGCCTAGAGCTGATCCGCACACAAGTGTGGTCGTGAGGAAAAATACATCAACTTCGCCCTGGGATCGCCAGATCGGCGTCACCGTGGATAAGCGGAGCCCGTCCGGGGTCGCAAATGTGGTTGCCTGCGAAGCCCCGAATGCCGCACGCGCATCTCAACTGTCCTACGCGCACTACAGGCGAAAGCTCTGTCACTTCTAGGGCGCGGCACGTCTCATCTTGCAAGCCTGTGTGATGCTGTGTTGCGTTGTGAAGTGAATACTTTGTTTGGCCTTCCAGAGAGGACACGACTAAGAAATCAGGTAAGGGGATTTACAAACTGTTACCGAAAAGTTCAACCCAAATGTTCAGAGTGGTTGCCAGCGCATTTTATGGAGGGACCGTTCTGATTCAGGTAAAGTAGACTACAATTTGCCGGCTGTTCGACTCACAGACTGTAAGAAGTTAAAGTAAGTTTTGATATTTAAAGAATTGCAACGGACGATTCAAACACGAGTTGGAGCAGGCGGAGTAGCGTGGTAGTTTGTCATTGTTGTTGATCACAAAAGCAGGGACATAGTTCTGTTTACGCGGCGCGAAATGCCAATGGCAACCGCGTAAAAAGACAGTATAAGTCAGTCTAATAGGTATTTGTCCCAACTGGATGCCAACAAATGCGAGGTATAATGGGTTTTAATTGATTTGTTCTCAGGGCTCCGGCCGGGCCAAGGCATCTACCAAATGGTAGGGCTATAAACTGTCGTCACACGCGTGAGGTATTCGGCCAATCACAAAGCACCGGATAGCTGGCCAATCACAGCACACCTCGTTTTTCAGACCGATGAGCTTTGTAAAACGACGTGTTTCAGAAAGGCGGGGCATAAAGAACAATAATGTACAGTATGTGGAAAAAAAAAAATTTTTTAACCTTAAACCGCATAAACAAATTGCATTACACCAAATACACAAAATAATGTTCTTTTTAGCAAAATCATATGACCCATTACGGCCAAATCATTACATACATTCTAGCAAAATTAGTTTTCTAACAATCAAGATAATTGTCTGACACAGTTAACTCCGAGTTTCGGTCATACTTTTATTAGCATTTTAAAATATGCGAAAAAATGTGCTAAGTGAGAAAGTGAAGGTGTCTTGCAACATTTTGACTGTATCTATTTGATAAATGATGTTAACCAACTAACATTATACATACTGTTTTGGTTTATGTACCCAATATTTAAAACATTTACAAATGTAATAAAAATAGCGGTATCGGTACTCGGTATCGGCAAGTACCAAAAATAAAAGTACCAGTATCGGGCGAGTACTGGAAAAAGTAGTATCGGTGCATCCCTAAAAAAAATTTTATTGGGGCTTTTTGGGGGATTATGGGTTTTTTTTTTGTTTAATCGATCATTTGAGACCAAAATCATTTGAGAAACAATTGTGATGCTAGACTAGATTTTGTGATGCAGACCTTGCAGCCGTGATTTTGTTCCAGCATGTGTTATTTACTATATTTAAATTAAATAGTGTAATATATACAAGTCTTATCTCAGCCATCAGTCTGTATGATCACACTGTAAGATATCAGCATCAGCCGTCAAAAAATCCATGTCAATTGACCACTATGCAAAATAGAAATAGTTGTGTGGACATTTGAAGTTAACTGTCATTCCCTTTACTTACTTTAAATTGGCCAAACATTCGCCTAACGTCTCTGTAAAACCCCCAAAACTCATATTTCCTCCCACCGAACTGACCTAATTTTAAACTTTTGCGTTCCAGAGATCAGAACGCAACAAACCAGATTGATGTCGTCGCTTAGTTGAGGGCTCTGCAGAAGTTCCTCGGTGAGAGCTACATTGCTATTATGTGTGTAAATATGGCGCTCGAACTCTGATCTAAATTTAGTCTTTACTTCAAGAAGTCTTCACTTAAAATGCAGCCCAAAACAAACAGTCTCATCCTCTCTTCTCTCCAGCTGCTGGACTGAGCCATGTTCTCATGCGGTCCTTCAGAAGCTTTGATCTCGAGTGGAGAAAGAAGGTTAAGCAGAATAATCATTTACACTTTATATCAGCTCTTTGAGTCGAACTGGGATGGGAGTGACCGAATTGTGACTCATCGGTCTCGAGCGTTTCTCAAGAGTGCTTGCTGCACTTACTGTGGCTGGCTGCTGTCCAAAAGTACCACTTTGCTCACATTAGTCTTAGAGAGGCTTCCGCTGCGTAGCTTTCATCCACCCAGTCCAAGAGAGGAAAGGAGGACAATAGTGAAATGATGCATGTTTTTTGTGTGTGAATAAAAGCCGCTTGCACATTAGAGAAAGCTCTGATAGATAGGGATGTGTAAGATTTGTTTGGAAGGTGTGGATTACATTAACAGCGCAAACTGTTCTCGAAACCAGGAACCAAACGTGAGAAAAAAAAAAAAAAAAGTGCATGGTCGTTTCTAACGTGTATGCTAGCGATAAAAAACCTGGGGGTGGTAAGATTTATTTTGTGTTTTGAAAGAAAGGTGTTATGCCTCACAAGCTGCCATTATTGATCAAAAATCCAGTTAAAAACAGTACTATTGTGCATGTACTTATTACAATTTAAAAGAAAACTGTTTTCTTTTGAGTATATTTCCAAAAATTAACTGTTTCTGTGATGGCCAAAGCTGGTTTGCAGCCATTATCCCGTCTTCAGTGTCACATGATCCTTAGAAATCATTCTAATATGCTACATTAATGTTGAAAACAGTTGTGCTTCATAATATTTTTGTGGAAACATGATATATTTTTTCAAGATTTCTTTGGATGAATATAAAGTTCAAAGAATAGCATTTATTTAAAATATAAATATTTTATGATGTTACAAATATCTTGACTGTCACATTACATTGCATACTTTATTATAATTAAATGAATTAAATAAGATTAAAAAAAAAAAATTTGTTTACTGACTCCATAGTGTATATTTATGCACTCGTTGACAATTTAGACAACGTTGGTATCACTTATCTGGGATTTAAAAATGATGTTCTTTGTATGTCCACAGAGAATGCAGCTCTGATATCTCCAGATGATGAGGTGCAAAAGAGCGACATATCGTCAAGCAGTCAGGGCATGGTGGAGAAGGAAGCCCTTGGGCCACTTCTCTTGGAGGTATGTTAGACTTTTTAAACTGTTTATCTGTTGAAAAGACTGATATTGAGGTTGTATGATGTCAGAGTAATAGTGGCAAGCAAATGAGGTCAGAAAGAACACAATGCGCCTGCATTTTCTTTATAATTGCTTTACCTTACCACTGATCTATAGAGTCGACAGTCCTACAAAGATATCGATACCTCGATTAGTTTTAACAATATGCAACCACTTTATATCGACATAAAAAAGGAGTTCAAAACCGCCTAGGTGTATTATTGCTGCAAATTTAAACCGAAGAAAGTATTGACGCGCTATCGCACCCAAGGGACTGTCTGACAATTCCACCGACTGGGTTTAAACGTCCAATGTATTTTAATTAAAATGTAAAATAACACCGTCAAATTCTAAAGCTTGTATTGCTTATAGTGATTTTCTACAGGTGATAATATGCAAGTATTAATTAAAGGGTCCTGGAAAAGGGTTTTTCATGTTCAACGGTTGTAGGGTAGATAGTATACAAGACTGGACTATTACAGGTTATAGTTTACCAATATCTCAATACCAATATCTCCCTTACAGTATGTACAGTACACAAATATCTTTTTTTTTTTTTACTATTCACCAAAAGGGTTTTTTCCATGTTCTACAGGTTGTAGTACGTTGCTAGTTACACGCCGACTTCAGCTACTGTATGTAGCATTCCCAATTATTTAAAACAAAAACTAAAAAATCTGTTTTTTATTTTATTTTTCATGTTCCAAAGGTTGTATTATAAAATATTGATGTACTTTATGTACAGCAAGGGAGGTATTAGTAAAATTTTACCTATAATAAGTCAGTCTAGTCACTAGGAATGTACTACAACTTTCGGAACATAAAAAAAACTGTGAATTACAGTAATTTCTTAATAATTATATACTGTATATACAGTAAGGAATATATTGGCAAAATTTAAACTGTAGCAAGTCAGTCTGGTCGCTAGTAACATACTAGTAACATACAATATTTGGAAGACGAAAAACCCCATTTTGGTGAATTACTGTAATTTTTTTTCTTAAAATGTGTGTAGTGTACATACTTAGGGAAAGTATTGTCTAAGGTGAGTTATTGGCAATATATTTAGTCCGTTTGAGTAAATTATTAATTTACTGTAAACATTAATTTAAATAAATTATTGTACTTCGTTTTGTTTTGAGGTAAATTTGATCAACCTGGGGCACCTTTCACGATTTCAACCAAGGGGAATGTGTCTGTACTGAGGGGGGAACACCCCCTCGGACTGCGATTTCTAAGGAGGGGGAGAAGACTATGAAGACAATGGCCAAAACGCTGTAACCTCGTCCAGTCGTTTAGTTGCAGTGCTCTGATTGTTTGTTTGTCATTTATCAGTAGTGACGCAGACTTGACACTCATCTCGCAATCCCCATGACTGAAGCACTTCCTTTAATAGATTAGTGGATATACTCTCTAGCTTACATGTTGGTAAATATTTTGATGTCTGTTTCTTTGTGCTATTAAACTGGGCTAACTTTCATTTGCCTTTTTTCACCATAGACATCATGCCACTGAAAGAGGAGTGCATAGTACCGAATGAAACGGAAGAGAAAGGACAGTATGAGACTCATCATGATTTTAAAACAGAAGAATCTTCCGGTTGGCCACAGATTAAAGAGACTTTCTCACAAAAAGAACCGCTCGTAAAACAGGAACTACAAGTTATTTTACCCCTTTGCACTGTGAAAATAGTTTCAATGAACAAGGAAACCTTAAAAGTCCACATGAGAGTTCATCCTGGAGGGAAGACTTTTACCTGCCCTGAGTGTGGAAAGAGTTTCAGTCAGAAAGGAACTCTTAACAGGCACATGAGAATTCACACGAGAAAGAAGCCTTTCACATGCCAACAATGTGGAAAAAGTTTCAACAAGAAAGGGAACCTTAAAGTCCACATGAGAATTCACACGAGAAAGAAGCCTTTTACCTGCCCTGAGTGTGGAAAGAGTTTCAGTCAAAAAGGAAACCTTAAAGTCCACGTGAGAATTCACATGAGAAAGAAGCCTTTTACCTGCCCTGAGTGTGGAAAGCGTTTCAGTCAAAAAGGAACTCTTAAAGTCCACATGAGAATTCACACGGGAAAGAAGCCTTTTACCTGCCCTGAGTGTGGAAAGAGTTTCGGTCAAAAAGCAACTGTTAAAGTCCACATGAGAGTTCACACTGGAGGGAAGCCTTCTACCTGCCCTGAGTGTGGAAAGAGTTTCAGTCAAAAACGACACTTTAAAGACCACATAAGAATTCACACAGGAGAGAAACCTTTCACCTGCCAACAATGTGGAAAGAGTTTCACTCAAAAAGGAAACCTTAAAGTCCACATGAGAATTCACACGAGAAAGAAGCCTTTTACCTGCCCTGAGTGTGGAAAGTGTTTCAGTCAAAAAGCAGGTATTAAAAGACACATGAAAGTTCACACAGGAGAGAAGCCTTATGCCTGCCATCAGTGTGGAAAGTGTTTCAGTCAAAAAGGAACTCTTAAAGTCCACATGAGAATTCACACGAGAAAGAAGCCTTTTACCTGCCCTGAGTGTGGAAAGAGTTTCAGTCAAAAAGGAAACCTTAAAAGCCACATGAGAATTCACACCGGAGGGACGCTTCTATGCGAGTGGGAAAACATTTCAGTCAACAAGGAAACCTTAAAGTCCACATGAGAATTCACACGGGAAAGAAGCCTTTTACCTGCCCTGAGTGTGGAAAGTGTTTCAGTCAAAAAGGAACTCTTAAAGTCCACATGAAAATTCACACGAGAAAGAAGCCTTTTACCTGCCCTAAGTGTGGAAAGTGTTTCAGTCAAAAAGCAGGTATTAAAAGACACATGAAAGTTCACACAGGAGAGAAGCCTTATGCCTGCCATCAGTGTGGAAAGTGTTTCAGTCAAAAAGGAACTCTTAAAGTCCACATGAGAGTTCACACGAGAAAGAAGCCTTTTACCTGCCCTGAGTGTGGAAAGAGTTTCAGTCAAAAAGGAACTCTTAAAATCCACATGAAAATTCACACTGGAGGGAAGCCTCCTACCTGCCTTAAGTGTGGAAAGAGTTTCGGTCAAAAAGGAACTGTTAAAGTCCACATGAGAGTTCACACTGCAGAGAGACCTTTCACCTGCTCTCAGTGTGGAAAAAGTTTCAATCAAAGAGGACACCTTAACAGACATGTGAAAATTCACAACGGAGAGAGCCATACTACTGTCTTCGGTGTGGAAAGAGTTTGACTCATAAAGGAAACTTTAATTACCACATGAAAGTTCACCCTGGAGGGAAGCTTTCTACCTGTCCTAAGTGTGGAAAGAGTTTCAGTCAAAAAGGAAACCTTAAACTGCACATGAGAATTCACACTGGAGAGAAGCCTTACTCCTGTCTTCAGTGTGGAAAGAGTTTTACTCGAAAAGGAACTCTTAAAGTCCACATGAGAGTTCACACTAGAGAGAGTCCTTGTTCTGCCAAGTGTGTGGAATGAGCTTCATTCATAAAGGATTACTTAATGAACACATGAGAATTCACGCTGGATAAAAGTGTTACGTGTGCCATCAGTGTGGAAAAGGTTTCAAACAAAATGGAACCCTTAAAGTGCACATGACAATTCACACTAGAGATAAATCTTTTACATGCCCTCAGTGTGGAAAGAGTTTCGTTTTTACATGAAAGCTTTAAAGTCCACATTGGAGTTCACACTGGAGAGAGTCCCTTCACCTGCCAACAGTGTGGAAAAATTTTACTCAAATATCAAACTGTAACAGTCACATGAGAAGAGTACATGGCATATTTTCAACACAATCTTGATCAACACACGAGGATTCGTTTGAGAGAACTGTTTTATGTCATCAGTGTGGAAGGAGTTTCTCAGACAGGAATCCTGTAATAATGCTATGATGTGTAGGAAGCTCAGAAGTGAAGACCAGGGCCCGTTTTCTTAAAGATTCTAAGAATCCTTTCAGAGAGCTCCTAATTTATCTTAAAAATTTCTACATAGGAGTCTTAGCTTAAGAGCAATTCAGGACCAATCTGAGAGCAACTCTGAGCGAGGAAAAGACAAAAACTTTCATCTTAGTGAGGAGGCGGGGCTGACCCCATTGCTACGTCTGACACAGTCTTTTGAAGACTGATTGGCTGGTTTTTCAAAGGGAAAACGAGAGAGTGCTTTAGTGTTTATTATAAGTCTTCACTTTGAAATTACAAGAATTCTGTAACTGAACTCACATTTTCAGGACTCACAACTGCATTCTCAGAAAGCACGCGCTGTATGAACTGGACAACTAGTGCGAGAGAGACGCTCATGTGTGGTTTCACTTTGGGCACAGCGACGGAGAAATGAGCCGTGTGTCATCTGAAGGTTTTTAGATACAGTCACTGTTCTCCACCGGAGTAGTTTCCGTCAGTTTTGTTCTGTGCGTCACAGTGCGTGTGACTCAAATGCAGTGTCATGAGCGAGACGCAGAAAAGGATGCGAGTGTATATACGGGCTTGACTGTCGTTGCACGTTCATACAGACAGTATTCAAGACGCTAATGTAAGCTGCTGTTTGAACGGGACATTTCGAGTCTGTAAGGAAATGCAGTTGTCAATCCCTAAAAAAACTGACCGTGTGAACGTGGCCATAAATTAATGTAGTGATTACTTTCTGGCGCTATGGCATTTTTAAACTGTGTCTGAGATGTTAGCGTGTCTCTAATAATATCGGTCACAAACATGATCACTACACGATCTAATGTGTAGTGTCTTATTAACTCACTGTCATGTATTGTGTGCAATGCATTTCTTCTCCCTCTTCACGTTTCGTTGATTTTCTCCACTGCTAAAAAAAACTCTTAAGCCTCTTAAAAGTCCTCGTCAGTACTCCTAACAATTTTGGACCTTAAGAGCTGGAGGGTATCAGGGAGACATCAGACATACAGATCCGATCAAAACATGGTTTGAAACACAAGGAGCCGAATTCCACAGAAAGGCAGAAGACAAAGGATGTTCGTAAGTCAGATCCTGGCGCCATAAGCCTGAAGCAAGTCCACCAAGTAGCAGCTTTGAGCAGCTCACAGCATTAAAACAAAATAACACTTATTGACAATTCAAAGGAGATTGTCAATTTTGGGGCAAATAACCAAGATTAATGGTTAAAGACACAGCATATCATGATTCATGACCACAACATGAGGAAAATCATTAGTAGAAACTGCATTGGATTGGTTTCCTCCACCTAGAAGACAAAGACCAGACTGAGATCCCTTAGGAGACCTTTTAACCTCTCTGGTCTTCACAGAACATGTCCTTATGTTAAATGAATGGTAAAGAAACTGTCTTTTACAGATGTAGATGCACCAAAAAGACTTATAAACGAATATCAGTACATTGCTTAACTCCATATCATGTATGTAACCCACACATTTGACTGTCATGTTCTTAATTACTTATTGTGTATGTATTTTGAATAATTATTGAATAGTTTAAGAATTGCTATTCATGTTTAGTATGTGTGTGTTTGAATCTTATTGCTTGAAATGTTTCTTCCAATCAATTCTTTGTCAAATGTATCATTCTTGTTATAGAAATCATGTCCAAAATTATACTCTGCAAGAGCGGGAAAATTAGGACCATATGACTGATAAGATAACATTTGATTTATTAATTGGGAGGAGAAATATACAACACCGAGCAAATAATCTAATTGGTCAAGACACCATTTGGGAGGTGGCCAACAACCCGGTTTAAATGCTCAGGACACCGTCAAACTATGCTTTTAGTTATGCTTCAAGTCATCCCTTTTAGCCATGCGGCTTTTTAGCTTTTAGTTTCTTGCCTTTTTGCCACCGTGTTTTGACTCTGCTTTTTAGTGCTCTTTGAGCGTGCTCTGGTTTACACGCCAGCAGCTCCTCTAAAACCATGAGGAGAAAACCATCTAGTTAGAAGGTTACTTATATTTCTTTAGTTTGTTTTATTTTCCGTTGAGAGTTTCGTGCCATGAGTTAAGTTTTGCCGCAAATGGGTCTCCAAGGTGACCGCCTCAACTCAACCAGCCCACAACTCCGCATCTTCAGCCAATGCCCAACCATTGGCTTCCCAAGATGTCACTTCAACAACTACTGAACTTCCAGCCAATCAGCAATCTCGGGGAACCCCCTTTCTTCAAGGGAACCCCCCCTACACAGGCAACAAGTACCTCCAGATACTAGCTGAACTGGTGCATTTCATATAAATTTTAACCTCATTGAGGAACTCAATGCGAGGGTTAATGAAGTGATTGATGGTTGTTTAGGTCTATGCAATTGCACATATTGCTGTAAACTTGGGATTTCACATTTTCATTCTCTTAAACTCATTCTTTCCTCACTTTCTCTCTTTCTGCAACTTGTATGAATGCGTGTTTTAGATTAGTTGAGTCTTAGATTTATCCAATAAAGTCTTATTCATATTGAAAAGAGTAGTATCTTGTGTTTTGTGCTTACAATTTAATGTATTAAACTGTTGATCTTGTTACTGTGCTAATAAATAGTGTTTTCACTATACTTTGGATATTAATGTCCATTGCAGAATTTGTTACACGGCTCGTTCAATGAATCGCTGGCCGACTCTGTAATCAGCCACAAAACAGTGATTCGGTCCAAATTCCCTATAAAATCATAAATGATTCCCTTTGAGCTAAATTGACCTGTTTCCCTTACAGAGCTCTTTTAAGAGTTAAGATGCTTTCTGAATTACTTATTTACTAGGATCTTTTCTTTAATTTTAAGAGGAAATGCCCACATTTCTAAGATTTTTCTTAGAATTGTGTTACTAGGAGCAATTCTTTGCACTAAGAATTTTCATGAATACGGGCCCAGATCCCGGTTGCATGAAAGCCCTTAAGCTAAGAAATCCTTAGTTATAAGGTTAAAACCTAAACTCTTCCCATGCACTTTTTCTCAGGCAAGTGTCTTCACGTAGAGGTTTTCAAGGGACAATGTGAATAAATCTAGATTTAAATGAACCTCATACTGTTCTAGTGTGCCGCCCTCGGTACACTGCATGCTTTGAGGGTTAACTTCGTGAAACACAAAAAAACAAAAAGGTAACCGTGTCATATATCTTTGAAAAGCTGAGATTCTTGTGAATTCGAATGATGTTATTTTGACCTTTTTTTTGACCATTTAATGACCCTTTTAAGATACAATCAACATAGCAGGTACAATCAGCGTCTTTGTCAGACCAACAGCAACCAAATAAACAATAACAAAACTGAAGGAACTCACCTATGAAGCCTCTTGTTAGTCCACTATCCAATTCAGTGAAATATTTAGTCCATAACACATTTATATGTTGATAAACATCCACGGAATGTAGTAGTATCATTTCAAATTAGCCGAAGGAGCGATCAAAGCTTCGGCACATTGGCGCTTTTCCACTGCGTGGTACGACTCGGCTCGGGTCGGCACGGTTTGCATTTCCACTGCAGTTTAGTATTGCTTTAGCGTGGGCGGGATTATTCACATGTCGTTAGTTGCTTCGCCTCTCCTGCCACGACTTCTGAATAACTTTTTCATTCCGTGTCGCCCCATCAAGCTGGTTCAAAACAGTTGCGTTCGATCCTTCGCTGACTGTGCTGAATTAAATCTAGTGGTTCTGTTGTGTTTGTGTCGTAAGTTAAGTGACGCAGGTAGTGACGATTCTCTCCGGCCAATCCGTGATCATCAGAGTTTACACATCACGTTTTGGTAACGGTACGGTTCACTTGGAACCTCAACAGAGGTGGTACTAAAAAAAGTACCAGGTACTGTACCCAGTGGAAAACCCCCCCAAAAGTGAACCGTACCGAGCCGAACCATGCAGTGGAAAAGCGCCATATGAGTTGTTTACAGGCAGCGATAGCCAACTAGCTTCCAGGATGAAGAATGGTGCAGCCTCTCTTTGATGGACAGTAGATCGATCCAATTGCATCAGAGTTTGCAAATGACTGTCGTTTCTGATAGCCAATGAACTTCTGAAAAGAATAATATGCGACTTTAGTGGGAGAGTTTAACTAACAGGTGAAAAATCTTTTGATTTGCCATGTTGCATTTAGCTAACAGCTTTTTTTAATCTCTGTATTTTAGCATTTGTTGATGCTGAAAATCAGTTATACTGGGATCCTGGTCTAAAAATAAATATTAAAAACGCAAAACACACCTGATGCGAATTCTTTGCTCTTCATTTTCTATAAGCAGAGTTAACAGACCCTGTTGTAATTTCTTGTCATTTATTAAAAGGTACAACGCCATCTTGTGTCGACTAAACTGACAATTGCAATTCTTTGATCTAGATTTGTCCCACAATGAGCAGAATGTTTTGATGAAGTTATCCCTTAGTCCAATGATGAGTAATTCACAATACAGTAGAAAAACAGAGAGACAGAAACAAAAAGAGTTCTTCTACAAAACAAACAAAATTAGCATATAACAACATCCCATAATTTCATCGCTACTTAAACAATTATTCAGAAACACAAACAGGCACAAATAAAGTGCCAGTGTTGGAAAAAATTAAAAAGTGCCAGAAACCCTTTATCTCTTGCTCTTACTCGTAATGTCCATAAAATGCAAATAACCTCAAATGAAAATTAAATAAAATTGTTCGGCTGAACTGAGTTGCACTTAAAGATGGAAGCATAAAACGTCCTAGTTTTGGGAGAAACCCCCCGCATACGTTGTCTGATTGAGAACTTCAATGGAAGATCAACAAAGCTCCATTTGTAGCAGTCCCACTTGGATAACGGTTTTGCCTCCTGTGAAATGTAATTAATTTAATTTTTTACCAGAAATGGATTCTGAATGTAAAGGAGAAACTGGTCTCCAGGGCTGAAGTGCACAAAACGATCTCTGAAGTTTCCGGTTAGTTTCTGTATGAACTCAGCCATCTAACATTGCAGTTGTAGTGGACAGCACATTCCAGGGCCCACTTTAGTGCTACATTTTGATTGGATGTTGGTGGACTAACAGAAGCAAACTGTCCTACACCATCAGATAAAGATCAACAGCCAGACACCTCTTAGAGGGCAAGAAGAAGACCTTTGTTACAAAGCCCGGGAAGGACAGGACTTCTCATTGGTCAAAATGCAGTTTCTGCCCTTCACCCACCAACAGACTGATTCTGGCCTGTGACCGCCATAAAAATTCCTGAGGACCTCTGGATGCAGCAGCAGTGGGTGAAACAAAGCGAGATCATGGAGTTCCATCCAAATCCATTCATAACTATGTTCTCAAACCTTAAAACTGATGCAAACTACAACAAGCCCATCTTATATATATTCAGAGAAATAAGTATTCTCATACAGCGAAGGTGTATTAGTGCAACATCTTACACAAACTCATAAGACAATGAATGAATGCATGAAAGTTACAATATTCTTCCATCATGTTTGGAAGTAATGTGTTCGTAACATTCCCAAAGGTATTCTGGTCATGGTTTGGTAAGTGAATAATGCTTTGGTTGACACTTTTCTAAATGTGTATTTGGACTGTGCAAATAAGTTCTTAACTTGGTCGATCTGCTCGATCGCAGAGAACGTAACTATAACTTATCCAAACCTCTTCCAGAGACCTTGGCGTTGTTGTGTATTATCAGTATATGATATATCTAATTTACAGTAGATGTTAATAGCCGATTGGCAGTGCTAACAAAGAATCTTTAGGTATTGTTTCCACGCATTTTTTTTTTTTTACAAAATAAGGTTACTCACTTATTCAGAGTAGAAACAGTTTATCTTTCCAGATAACGTAGCTCTGGCATTGCAACACCCAACATAATCTTATGCACTTTATTCCTATTTTATTCATTTAGCAGTTGTTGATTACTCTTGTCTATCTTTTGTTAATAAATCTATTTTATTACACTTGTGTCTTCCTTGTGTTGATGATACAGAAAGAGGTTCTACAAGTTAGACATCCCACCAATCTTTCTTATGCTATGTACTCATACCCACACCTTAAGCGACACGTGATCCAAATATAACGTCATTGGTGATGTGAGTACCCATCACTACACTATTTCGCCTCTCTAGGTTGGCGAAAGCAAATTCACTATGTATTCAGTGAAGCAGTACAGTAGGTCACAGTGTTTTCTTTGTGCAAAAAAAAGTATTCTCGTAGCTTCATAAAAATAAGGTTGAACCACTGATGTGAAAAAGAAGCCGAAAGCAGAATCAGCAGAAAATAAAAACGGACAATAACAATAAGATAAAATTAATATTGAGTTTATTCAATTATTACTCGAAGCAAATACAAAAATTGAAAATGAATGAGACAGATCTCTACTGAGAGATCTTAGAGAGTCAAAGCATCTAAAGAGAAGAGGAGAAGCAACGTGTCTGGTTTCAAAGCTACATGAAAGTATATTTTACATTTGCATGGAAGAGTAGAAGTGGAAGAGAAACTAGATGTGCTATGAAGACCAAATTTAAAGGTGGGGTATGTATTTTTTTCAAAAACACTTTAGGAAACCGATTCGGGCCGAATAGCAAAACAAACTTGTAGCCAATCAGCAGTAAGGGGCATGTCTACTCATGATGCGGAGGAGAGAGCGCTCAGTGCACAAGACGGACATTAGCCGAGCCGAGCGACAGAAAGATAGAGATGCCGGATAAAAAACAAAAGAGGAAACCGTCTGCGGAACAAAACAAGGCTTAAGGCAAGAAGTAGGACCCGTGTAAATATCGGATCAGCTTTCCAGCGCTGGAGAGAACTCAAGGAGCGGAAGGCCTGCGATTGGACGCCGAGGTTGCTTTGTTCTTTCTCCATAGGTGAGTAACATCGTGTCTGCGCCGCAACAGCTAAAGTCTGTCTAGTACACAAAGCGATGGTTGAAAATCATTTGAAATTTGTGTCAATACGTCATGAATAGAACGCAGCAGCAGTTTTGCTTTGCTTCACAGAACTAATCATTGCCTGGGTTGCGTACGTATGTGTGGGCGAGACACTTTTGGGATAGGGGCGTGTTTGTTTTTGGTGATTTCAAATGTCAACATTGGCTACCAGAAATCACTTACCCCACCTTTAAAAATACTATCAGATTCACGTCTCTCTTAAAAGTGTCATGGCCTCTTTTTCAGCTCCCTGAAAGTTTTTTTCCAGTGTGAATTTTCTAGTGTTCTTTCAGATCATCATCTGTAGTAAAAGACTTCCAGCACTTAAACACACACCGCCGTGTCTTTTCTGCTGTAATATTACGAATGAGTCTTCTCCTCGTGTGCGAATCTTCGGGTGTTTCTTGAGGACTGATGCTCAGTGAAACACTGCACTGCTCACAGTTAATTATCAGAACGAGAAGGCAGATGTGATTTCAGAGCGAAATTCCCAGTGTGAACTCTCATTTGGCCTTGATTCACACTGCAATCTTTTTTTTTTACACTGAGGGCAGGTGACAGATTCTTTGGCTTCTGGTTTTCCTTTCTTGTTCACATCCATCAGGTCTAAAAGAAACATTAAATCATGTGAGATTTCAAATGAGAGACAAACGTGAAATGAAAAGTGATGAAAACCCAAAAGTTTCATTTTAATCCATCAAATCTGCTCGACAACTGCTGTGCACGATTATGATATATTTTAACGTCATGAAGATGATTTGTGTAATACATCACTAATTTGGTCATGAAACTCTACATAGTTTAGGCTTTTAATGTAATCTGCCAACAGTCGCAATGTTTCCTACACGGCACAGGCTTCTTCAGCATGATGAATGAGGAATGAAGAATAAACACCGAGCTGTTTGTTCTTCAGAATCGTGACGTTTCGTTCTGCAGTTTCTGAATCAGATTTCATTCTGCTGTGAACCCTGATTGATTTCTGGAACTTCTGCCAAAAACAAACATTTCATTTTTAATAGATATGATGCGAGATAAATATTTCAGTTTATACACTAAGTACTAAGACTAATTATATATTTAGTCAAATATACCCATTTTAGGGTATAACTGCATTTATGGAGTTGTTATCCTGCATCATATTTGTCAAAAGTGAACTATATTAAATAATAGTTTCATTGCTTGTAATTATACTATAAACCCTAGAAAATAGTATAAATATATAAGTCATACTAATGAGAAACCTTCTCATAATTATGGCTTAGCATCTCCTAATTGTTGTATTGTTGATTTATAATTGTTGTTTTAATTCCTACTTCCTCTTTCTGTTGCATTAAAAAAAAAGTTAAAGTTCAACAGTAATAATGAGAAGCAATCTCATAATAATAATGAGTTATGTTGTTATTTTCAGAAAATACATTTCGTAATGAAATACTTTCAAATAATGGTAATAATTAGATACTTTCTCATAATAACATGCAGTACATTCCATAATAATCAGATACATTCTCACAATAATGAGATACTCTCTTTTAATTATGTCTCAGTATCTCATAATAATGTTAAAATATTAAAGCAGATATCAAGCAAACTGTTGCTCAGAAGAGACTTTACTGCTCAGCACATAAAGATGAACAGCTTACAGGGATTTCAGACTGTGATTGTCTGTTTTGTATGAATGAATGAAGAAGATAACTGGACGAACCTCTCCTCACATGGATCGCAGTGGTTTCTCCACTGCATGGATCTTCATGTGTATCTTCAGGTGACTTTTAAAAGCGAAACTCACCCTTGTGATCTTTCTCCATCCCTGTGGATCCTCTCATGTGTTTTCAGATTTCCTGACAGACTGAATCTCTTGTCACAGTGGACCTGGTGAGTGTCTCCGACAGTGTGGGTCCTCTGGTCAGGTTTAAGAACAGCTGCTGCGGAGTAAAGTCTGGTCCTCAAAACACATTTAGTCTCTCTCATCAGCATGCATTTTCTCATGTTTCTGTAAACTTTGCAGCAGTGAAAAACTCTTTCCACATTCAGAACATGAATGCGGCTTCTCCTTTGTATGAACTGCCAGGTGTTTCTTCAGGTCTGATGCCCAAAGAAACATTTTGCCGCATTGATCACATGGGTACATAATATCTCTGTTGAATCCTCATGTGCGCATGAAGGTATGATGATTGCTTGAAGCTCTTCCCACACTGATGGCATGTGAATGGTTTTTCTCCGGTATGAATTCTTATGTGATCCTCAAGACTTTGTTTTTCTGAGAAGCTCTTCCCGCACTGATCACATGTGAAGGGCTTTTTTTTTCCAGTGTGAACTCTCCTGTGACGCTCGAGATGATGTTACTGTGTGAAACTCGTCCCGCACTGATCACACGAGAACGGCTTTTCTCCCGTGTAACTCTCATGTTCCTTTAAGGTTGCCTGGTGTGTGAAAACTCGTCCCGCACTGATCACACGTGAACGGCTTCTCTCCGGTGAACTCTCATGTGAAGCTCAAGATTATGTTTGGTTGAGAAGCTCTTCCCGCACTGAGTGCAGGTGAAAGATTTCTTGGCTCTTCTTTTCTTTAAAAATGTCTTTTCAGTCTTCGAGCGACCCAAAGGTTTTCCTCCAGGTTTGTCATGATGTTTCTCCTCCACTTCACTCAGTTCTTCGCTCTCCTCGCTCTCTTCCATCAGGTCTGAAATGAAAAAAAGTTTACATTCATTTTCAGTAAATCTAAATACTTCAATATCAGGAACATGAAAGCACATGCAAAGAATGCAATGACTGTGGCAACTTTAACATTTGAAAGGATACTATGGCAAAGTTATCGCTTTCCTTATCCAAACTGATTTTGTTCCATGAATTATGGCTTAGCATCTCCTAATTGTTGTATTGTTGATTTATAATTGTTGTTTTAATTCCTACTTCCTCTTTCTGTTGCATTAAAAAAAAAAAGTTAAAGTTCAACAGTAATAATGAGAAACAATCTCATAATAATGAGTTATGTGTTATAATGAGTAATTGCCATATTTGTACAATTACTTAGATGCCTTTCAGTTAGTGCTGTCAACTGATTAATCACGATTAGTCGCATTCAAAATAAGTTTTTGTTTTAAATAATGTGTGTGCACTGTGTATATTTATCATGTATATATAAACACACACACATGCACGTATATGTTGTGAAAATATTTCCATGTATTTACATGCATATATTTATATTATATATAAATATATTTAAAATATAAACAACATATTTCCTACAATATATGTGCATGTGGGTGATGGAAAGCCATAAGAAATATACACAGTACCACACATAATTACGGAACCAAAACTTTTATTTTGGATGGGAGTCCTCGCGGTTAATCCATTTACACCGTCCTGACAACTTCCAAAATTGGGTACCATTGATCTTCCATAAACTTATTTTTAAAACATAAATACAATCACACATTTCGTAGTGAGAGTATTAAATATATTAACTCAATGACCAATTAGCGAATGTTAATATATCAAAATCTGCTAAATTTATCAAAGCAAAGATGCAGTAGATCACTTCCATCAGCATCCCAAAGCTTGCACAGTTCTTTACCTCTTCCTGGATCCACATTTCACTCGTTAACATCAGGCAGCTTTCATTTATAAGCTGTTTATTGTTGAAGATCAAATTATTTTTCACATGCATAGCCTGATGTATCTTTCGCATCCCAAATATTGGTAAAGTGCGGAGAGCAACGAGGCCATTGGAATTCGCCAGTTTACTGCTATTTTCACAAATAATAGTCCTATTACTAAATTACCAAGTTGAATCTTTTTTTTTCAAATTGCAGAATGCAATTAGACTTTTTTCATCTTCTAAGCAAAACTTTAATTTGAACTTATTAGTTATAAAATAACATGAACATCCAATAAAGACAATTAAAAACACAATAGACAAAACAACAAAAATAAAGACGAATGATGTTTGAGAGGTAACACGTCTTATTCCAATAGTTATAAAACAACTTTATATACAGTTTAATCAATTGAATATAATATATTTAATGCAACAACACATCTATTTGCATTAAAGCCCTTTTTCTCAACAAAAAGGGTGGCTAACTAGTGGTTTTCACGCTATTTGAGTATCGATGTAAAATCATGTGCACAGTAAAAACGACCGACCAATTTTTGCTACAAGTTTGATTGCAACATATATAATCATGGCTGTTAATAGTGTTCAACGTCTGTTTGATGACGTTTTTAAATGATTTTTCCGTACATTTCTGCCATATGTACATTAACATTAGCTACTACTAAATATTGTAGAAACTTAATTTTGCTGTAAAGTTGCTTTGCAACAGTTTGTATCGTGAAAAGCAAAAGCACGCAACAACAACAACAAAAAAAGGAAAAACAATAAATGGTATGGTTTTACAATAAACTATAATACTTAAAACATGAAAATAGTGAAAAGTGTTCATTGCTGTATTAAATTTAGACCTGCTCATAGTTGTCAATCAAGTTCTTTTTCATTACCGTTTTTACGCATGCATATGATAACCAATCCCACATTAATTGTGTAGCTTGAGGACTTCAATGGTCATTCAGAAGCGTTCAGATGAGCCATCACTGAAACACTGAAGTTTGAATTATAAGCAACAAAGTGCAGATCCTGTAACGATGCAACAATACTATTCATTTATCCAAGTGTACGCGCAGCTTCAACAGGGGTTTTTGAGTGCTTAAACTCCTGGCTAAGACTGAAGGTCATTGATCGTTCATGTATGTTCTTTGCTGCTTTCTCCATCATTTACTCGCTTGGAATACCTTTGCAAATGGATACCTGTGTTAGAAGAAGGTTACACCTTTATTTTCGTATAGTCCCCTTTATACATTCTCAACTAGAAGTAACTTTTAACTACCTGTCACTACTTTCAACTAATTCTCCTTAATCCTGCATCACGTGTCAACTAACTCTCAAGTAACTGTAGGAAGTAGGTTTTAGGTTATAAATAAGTTGACACAGAACTGTTGAAAATTAAGCAGAACATTCTACTAAATACTCTACTAACTGCTTAGTTGACATGTAGTTGCAAAGTTACTTACGGTTAATAGAATGTCTAAAGTGGACCATCAAAATAAAGTGTTACCTATTAGAATGTTTTTCCCTGAATTGTGATCAACTTCAGTCATATTAAACTATTCCGAGGTACTTGTCTAAACAGATGGGTTTATGATGTGTGTAGTTATATACATTATAGAGTACTTCAGCCTTACCATGCAGTTGGTTCACCCTCCGCCTATGGGTAAGATATTTAATTTGTGTATGTATATATGTACAGTATATATTTTTAAATAGCAAATCGCAATTGGATTTTTTTACCCAAATCTTGTAGCCCTAAATAGCTGGCATTGAAATAATGCTGAGTGTAAGGAAGACATTCAGTTCAAGCCACAGAATCCCCCTCAGCCTTTCACAGCATTTCCTTAAGTACTTCAATGTTTAAATAAAGGTGACTTGACTTGATCTGGCTGCTCATTGTCTGAATGGAGCCATGAGCTAACAACTGGATCAGAGACTTTGGATGAGTTTGGATGGAGACTGTGGGAAAGGACACACCGTCTGCAGCACACATAGCATCTCTAAACTTGTCTATGTTTGTCCATATCTCAGCAGATCAAAGTACTTAATTACACAGTCACTTATGATGATCTGGGCTCTTGTTTTCAGCACAATGGAAAGACAAGAAATTGATCCATTGTCTCAGTTTTCACACAAACTGTGCCGTGCTGATCACATTCATTAACACGGTTACCAAAGTTACTGTGAGAAGAATAATCTCCATAACTATAAAGAACTTCTAGAATTTATGTGAAATGGACATTTATTAACTATAAATCAAATTTTGCTTAAGTCATTACTTGATACGTTCTGGTGTTTATGGTTTATAACTGATAAAAAAACCCTGCAATGTTGTAAACTATATTGAGAAATGTAATACAAATTGTGGTTTGTTTACAAAGAATTGTGAACCAGATATCAAATATATATAAAATAAAAGCGGTAAGCTAAGTCTGACCTGATGTTGATGTTTCTCAAACCTCCCATTACAGATCTTTTGTTAAAATCCCCACAAAAACAAGTTCAAGTTCAAGTCTGCTTTATTGTCAATTCTTCCACATGTACAGTACATACACACAGATAATTGAAATTGCATTACTCTCAGACCCCTTGGGTGCATACAGATAACATAAAAAACAGATTAAATACAAAATACAAAATACAAAATACAACTATACAAAATACAAATCCGGTAAAGTGTAAAAATATATATATAAAGCACAAGGCATATGGAATATAGAGTGCAAACCAGTAAAGTAAACAACTTTACTGGTTTGCAGATATGGTGATATAGTGCAAAATAAATGATTTGTAGTGCAAAAGAGCTTTTTTCAGACTGATTAAAGTGACAGTGTGTGTGTATTTGGGAGCGGGGGGAGTGGGGGAGATGAGAGTCCATCAGGAGGGTCAGAGATTCGGGTTTTGCTTGGGGACAAGAGAAGGGGAGGGGGGGGCAAGGGTCGGGAGGGAGTGCAGCTCTGACAAAGCCGGAGGATGAAGCTGTCCTTCAGTCTGTGGACATGACCCTGGAGACTCCGAAGTCTCCTCCCTTGATGGAATGCAGACATGAAGAAGTTGGGTGGGTGGGTGGGATCACCGCCAGGCAGAGGGCTTGCGGGTGCAGAGGGTGTTGTAGATATCCTGAAGGGGAGGGCGAGAGAGGCACAACGATATTCTCAGCTTGCTTCTCATATGCGTGGAAGTGAGTGCTTGATGCCATGTTGCACCCAATTTCATAGTTTAATGTTTATCTAACTGATCAAGTGCTTAAATCTTATAACTGAATGAATGAGAATCAAGAATAAACACAACCTGTTTGTTCTCAGTGTGTTGATCGCAGGGCTCTGGATATTCATCTTCTCTCTGTCCTCTTACTTAAACCAGTATTGAGCTCGTCTGATGCTCTGAGCTCGTCTGCACTTCTGAAACTGATGAGATAATGCCCGCATTTATGCGAAACGGCAGTGGGAGGGATCACGGATGAGCCCATTCCAGCGTGGAGGAGCTCACTGTGTGCATTCCAGAGTGGGCGGAGCTTCACGATGATGAATGACAGCTGTGGGAGGAGCGGCATGATGATGACTTCCAGAGGGGAGGCGCTCACTGATGATGAATTCAAGAGTGGGGGGAGCTGCACTGATGTGTTTCCAGAGTGGAGGAGCTCACTGATGATGCTTTCCAGATGGGAGGAGCCTTCATGATGATGATCCAGAGTGGGGGCGCTCACTGATGAGAATGCCAGCGTGGGAGGAGCTTCACTGATGATGATTTCCAGCGTGGGAGGAGCTTCACTGAATTCAGCGTGGGAGGAGCTTCACTGATGATGATTTCCAGTGTGGGAGGAGCTTCACTGATGATGACTTCCAGAGTGGGAGGAGCTTCACTGATGATGATTTCCAGAGTGGGAGGAGCTTCACTGATGATGATTTCCAGAGTGGGAGGAGCTTCACTGATGATGATTTCCAGAGTGGGAGGAGCTTCACTGATGATGATTTCCAGAGTGGGAGGAGCTTCACTGATGATGATTTCCAGAGTGGGAGGAGCTTCACTGATGATGATTTCCAGAGTGGGAGGAGCTTCACTGATGATGATTTCCAGAGTGGGAGGAGCTTCACTGATGATGATTTCCAGAGTGGGAGGAGCTTCACTGATGATGATTTCCAGAGTGGGAGGAGCTTCACTGATGATGATTTCCAGCGTGGGAGGAGCTTCACTGATGATGAATTCCAATGTGGGAGGACCTTCACTGATGATGATTTCCAGCGTGGGAGGAGCTTCACTGATGATGAATTCCAGAGTGGGAGGAGCTTCACTGATGATGAATTCCAGCGTGGGAGGAGCTTCACTGAATTCAGTGTGGGAGGAGCTTCACTGATGATGATTTCCAGAGTGGGAGGAGCTTCACTGATGATGATTTCCAGCATGGGAGGAGCTTCACTGATGATGAATTCCAGAGTGGGAGGAGCTTCACTGATGATGAATTCCAGAGTGGGAGGAGCTTCACTGATGATGATTTCCAGAGTGGGAGGAGCTTCACTGATGATGATTTCCAGCGTGGGAGGAGCTTCACTGAATTCAGCGTGGGAGGAGCTTCACTGATGATGAATTCCAATGTGGGAGGACCTTCACTGATGATGATTTCCAGCGTGGGAGGAGCTTCACTGATGATGAATTCCAGAGTGGGAGCTGGAAATCATTTCTCAATATGACCTTTGCATACTTACCTAATCCGAGCTTTTTAAACGTATAGGCCGATTGTTAGTATATTTTTACTTTGGGATAATCTCCCTAATATAATATTTGTCAGAGTAACTATTGTATTTGTATTATTAGACAGATAAATACATGTATTACAATTAATTGATTTATCGTTAATAAATATTATTTAAGGTTTTAAAAGTGTGAAATTATTTAAATTAAAATGGAACCAATAATTACGCAATAATTTGAATCGTAAGTTCTAAATAAGTAAAAAATGTGATTACTGGTTCCGAATCTGATGAAGGCACACCAACATATACAGAAGAGTTCTTTAGAAATAAATAAAAGACTCAAATGTACAATAATACTAATGTGTTCTGTTGCAAGTTCACGTACTCGATCTCATGTTCTCTCGTGGTTTATGGTTGAGCTGCCAAGTTGTCATGTGTTGAAATAATCAGTTCCAAGCCTTAGACACGTTTTTTTGTTTTCATATTCTTTTATTATTTTGCCTCGTTGAAGGTGGTAACCATAATGTTGATGCCAAACGCTTAAAAGTGCTTAAAGTGGTGATTTACAGGAGATCTGAAGACATCAGCATAATAAATGAGGTGAAAACAGGAGCTATTGTCATGAAATAAAGAGTGTTTTCAGCAGCTGTTAATCTGCTGAGCATCAATCCAATACTCGATCATCAGCAGCTCATCTCACTTTATTCTGTAGAAAGTGCAGGGATATATGATGAAAGCCTATAAACATTCTCAGTAGAAAAACAATGTTATTTCTCACAATACGTATAAAACATAATACAAAAACAAACTCTACTGTAAATAACTGATCTACAGCACAGTTTCTGATAACTACATACAGTACATTGCATTAACATGTTACAGTTTTACAGAAACAATGGCCATAAAGCATCTTCAAATAAAGAGCACACACAAAGCAATATTGAATGTTTTAAGTGTTAATTGGAGTATAATTCTCTATATTAAGGGTAGTGGCGCATTATCGGGATCAATGTAACCCAGCATCTCTTGATTCAGTATATTTAACAAAGTGATAAATGAGTTGATGTGCAAACGATAAGAAGAGTAGAAATAGATGCATCAGAAATCAAATTAAATTAATACATAAATGTGGAATATAGATATATTAAGGAAATCTGAACAAGAAATATTGCTTTTATTTTGAAAGTTTATGATCATTGTCAGTTTGTACTGGAAAACTGTGAACGGTTAAGGACAAATTCTCTATAGCAATTAATGTGTATAACAAATATATAGGATTCATAGGGACTGTTTATCGGTGATTTACAGCATGGACGAAGTTTTAGGTATTATATGTCATTAGCACTGCTGGTGTCCTGTAGTGGCGGTTTATGTGGCAGAAAATGTAAAAAGGAAAATAAGTATTATTGACATGCAAAAATAACCATTTTAATCACTATCTTAATTTTAAAGAATCTTTCTTATTCAGTGAGAGATTGTTATTAACACGGGTAAAGCTAGGTTTCAAGAGATGAATTATGTTGTAGAGCCATTTCAGTTTGGGAGTGTCTTTCGTTAAAAGATATTTAGGTTGTTGATATCGGCATTGCCTGGGCAATGAAGAAAGTCAAACTTTTGGCCGTGGTGCTGGACTTAGTAGTTAGACGCTTTAAAAAAAAGTCTTATTGTTTGTTGCCGTTTGAACTTTTGAATAAAAAAGGAGAATCAGGCTTGGAATAGCCAAGTTGATTTTGTTAATGATGAGATAAGTAAAAGCTTTCAGAAGTGCTGATTTCATGTTAATAGTTCCTGTTTTCACCTCATTCATTATGCTGCTGTCTTCAAATCAGCTGTAAACTGCAACTTAAAGCTCATTACATTGGTGTAAACAGACTGAAACCAACTACAGTTCAACTAATTGAAGTGTTTTTGTTGCTTACACATCTGTACAATTACTTCTGAATCAGTTTATTCTTCTGTTTTATTAATATAATTCTTATATTTGATTTCTTTTGTTTATATAATGTGTATTCATCCATTTCTGTTAGTTTGTTCTTATGACAGATAAACGAATGAAAAGGTTAAGATTTATATTAGATCGACTCGCAAATAAATAAACTCATAGAATGTGAACTTTTACTTATATCTATCCATCTTTGAAAATGTGAACACAAAACATTGAATGCTTAAAATGTTTGAAATAATGAAAACATCAATTCATTAACTGATTATTTTTTATTTGAGCAGATCTGCTATTCCTGCCACACAGCTTGAAGCTCCTCCCACGACAACTCACCTTCACTGAAGCTCCTCCCACAGCAATTCACCTTCACTGAAGCTCCTCCCACAGCAATTCACCTTCACTGAAGCTCCTCCCACAGCAACTCACCTTCACTGAAGCTCCTCCCACAGAAACTCACCAATAAATGCTGGGATATTCCCATAGAAACTCACCAATAAATGCTGGGATATTCCCATAGAAACTCACCAATAAATGCTGGGATATTCCCATAGAAACTCACCAATAAATGCTGGGATATTCCCATCAGCCTAGAAGTGAAGCAGAGCTGAACACTGAAAACATGAGTGATCCAGAATCCTGCAGAATGGAACACAAAGAGAGTTATTATATCTGAATTATGAAAAGTCATATGGGTTGTGAAATGTTATTTCATATTTAGTTAAAATATCAAGTAATACACAGGACACTTTCTATGAACTGGGTACAAACTGGAGTGTAAAACTGAAATTTTCTTTTCTGTCTTGTTTTTAAACCAAAACAGAACATAAACGTGACATTACGCTCCCCACCGGAAGGCACGACCTCGTGCCACATAACATCGGTACCGGATCCAGGTCCCATGGCGGAGCGGGCAGCTCGGGGAGCCATGGCGGAGCAGACAGTTCAGGAGGCCAATATTTATTATTATTTTTACCCTTTTTGGTAAAAGGGTTGATGAATGCAGTCAAAACTACTCGGGGTGTGTTTTCACGGTGTGTGTGTTCACTTGGATGGGTTATATCAGTGTTTCCCAACCCTGTTCCTGGAGGCACACCAACAGTGCACATTTTGGATGTCTCCCTTATCTGACCAATATATTTCTGGTCCTGGAGTCTCTAATGACGAGCTGATGAGTTGATTCAGCCGTGTTTGATTAGGAAAGGTTGGAAAATGTGTAGTGTTGGTGTGCCTCCAGGAACAGTGTTGGGAAACTTTCACTTTCACTACAGTTTGTGTAAAAGCTGAGATTGGATTGAGATTCAGTGGGTCAGTGCTAATGCTAAAATGGTTCATTTAAATTGTTTTCATTAATTTTAAAATACGGATTTGTGCCTGTATTGTTTTACAAATAACTGATCAATGTGCCTAATTCATGAAAAGTTCCAGGGACATATGCAGTATCTCACAGAAATGAGTACACCCCTCACATTTTTGTAAATATTTTATTATATCTTTTCATGTGACAACACTGAAGAAATGACACTTTGCTACAATGTAAAGTAGTGAGTGTACAGCTTGTATAACAGTAAATTAGCTGTCCCCTCAAAATAACTCAACACACAGCCATTAATGTCTAAACCGCTGGCCACAAAAGTGAGTACACCCCTAAGTGAAAATGTCCAAATTGGGCCCAAAGTGTCAATATTTTGTTTAAGTCATAACTTTGAAGGCAAAGGCCTGGTCGATGCACATGCATCAATGCCTCTAAGGATGCATTCTAATGCCTCAGGACCCAGGATGGCCAAAACTTTCTCTTCCTCTGCATTCAGAGGAGGAACTGAATTGATACCCCCACCAGTCTTTTTTGCTTCCCTTCTATGTGCCGCAGCCCTCCGTTTGGTCACACTTGCAAAGTCCCTCCACTTATTCCTCACTTCTTCTGGGCTTTGCTCATACCCATTGCCAGAAGCATTTATTTTTTATGTGATTTCTATCCAAAGTTTCTTTTTGTCAGAATTCGTAATTGTGTTTTTTAGCTTGGAGAACAGCTGGATTTTATAATTTTCCACCTCCTCCAAAAGAACTGTAAGTTCTTTCTTTGTAAATTGTGGCTTTCGTGTCATTTTTCTGTCAACTCTCATTAAACCATGGCTGTATGGCAAGGGGACTTAAATAGGAAATGATATTGAGCAAAATAAGCAAGATCTCAAAGATCTAAGACTTTTTCTATGTACACAAAAGGCCTATTTCTCTCAAATATTGTTCACAAATCTGTGTTAGTGAGCACTCCTTTGCCGAGATAATCCATCCACCGCACAGGTGTGGCATATCAAGATGCTGATTAGACAGCATGATTATTGCACAGGTGTGCCTTAGGCTGGCCACAATAAAAGGCCACTCTAAAATGTGCAGTTTTACTGTATTGGGGGGTCAGAAAACCAGTCAGTATCTGGTGTGACAACCATTTGCCTCACGCAGTGCAACACGTCTCCTTCGCATAGAGTTGATCAGGTTGTTGATTGTGGTCTGTGGAATGTTGGTCCACTCCTCTTTAATGGCTGTGCGAAGTTGCTGGATATTGGCAGGAACTGGAACACGCTGTCGTTAACGCCGATCCAGAGCATCCCAAACATGCTCAATGGGTGACATGTCCGGTGAGTATGCTGGCCATGCAAGAACTGGGATGTTTTCAGCTTCCAGGAATTGTGTACAGATCCTTGCAACATGGGGCCGTGCATTATCATGCTGCAACATGAGGTGATGGTCGTGGATGAATGGCACAACAATGGGCCTCAGGGTCTTGTCACGGTATCTCTGTTGCATTCAAAATGCCATCAATAAAATGCACCCGTGTTCGTTGTCCATAACATAGCCTGCCCATAGCATAACCCCACCGCCACCATGGGCCAATCGATCCACAACGTTGACATCAGCAAAAAGCTCACCCACACGACGCCATACATGCCGTCTGCCATCTGCCCTGTACAGTGAAAAAACGGGATTCATCCGTGAAGAGAACACCACTCCAAAGTGCCAGACGCCATCGAAAGTGAGCATTTGCCCACTCAAGTCGGTTATGATGACGAACTGCAGTCAGGTCAAGACCCCAATGAGGACGACGAACATGCAGATGAGCTTCCCCGAACTGGTTTCTGACAGTTTGTGCAGAAATAATTTGGTTATGCAAACCGATTGTTGCACCAGCTGTCCGGGTGGCTGGTCTCAGAAGGTCGTGGAGGTGAAGATGCTGGATGTGGAGTCCTGGGCTGGTGTGGTTACACGTGGTTATGTGAGTGTGAGGCCGGGTGGATGGAAAAAAAAAATTTTTTTGGGGGGCCAAATTCTCTGAAAGGCCTTTGGAGATGGCTTATGGTAGAGAAATGAACAATCAATTCACAGGCAACAGCTCTGGTGAACATTCCTGCAGTCAGCATACCAATTGCACGCTCCCTCAAAACCTGCAACATCTCTGGCATTGTGCTGTGTGATAAAACTGCACATTTAGAGTGGCCTTTTATTGTGGCCAGCCTAAGGACACCTGTGAAAAATCCTGTTGGTCTAATCAGATCTTTTGGGGGGGGATTATGCCAACCTGTGAGGTGGATGGATTATATCTGGCAAAGGGAGTGCCTCGCTGGCTCACACTACAGGCTTTTGCCCGATTTCCCCATCCACGCTCGGAGCAAAAATCGTCGTCGAGACCTCGATCGCCCCGATGTTGGTGGATATCTGTAATGTGAGGCGTTCACCAGATCGAGTCTTGCACTTCCGGAAGCGCAACAAATCGGGGACGCCCAGATCATCAACACATGTTGATATTTAGAACTTTTAAGTGGGATGAGCGCTATTATGATTAGGTCAGTACTTTCACATAGCCAAATGCAGCGGACTGCAAACCGAGACTGTACGGGCTCAGTTGGATAGTGGAGACGGAGTAAAATACTTCGTGACGTTTGTAGTAAACACGATGTCCTGTCTAAATGTACGGACAAACGTCTCACAACCGTAAGGAGGGAAAGAGAAGCGCTGGCATGACATCGCTCAGTTTGAAAGTGTACGGGGGGGGCGGTTGACGGGGGGAGATCACGTGAGGCGCTCCCTGTGGTATGATAATCTTAATAATATCTTCTAGTGTGTTATGCGCCATGATGTTAAAATTTTGTAGTGTGTGCATGTTTAAGATTTAAGAGAAGATAATCTGCAAAGATTCTCATTATGTGTGTGCTGCAACCAGATTTCACAATCGGTTAGGATTTTAAAACTCCTGTAATGTGAGCCCAGCTTAAGACACATTTGAAGATTGGTGAACAATATTTGATCGAAATAGGCCTTTGTTGTAATAGAAAAAAGTCTTAGATCTTGAGTTACTCTCATGAAAATGGGGGCAATCAACAAACGTGGTTCATTATTTAATTTTGTCAGTGTAAATAGAAACTGTTCTACAGTAAGAACCTTAACGAACATCTTTTTTTGAGTGTCGACGTTAAGCATGGTTTATACAATGAGCTCCGGTTAAAGGCTTCTATCAAAACCTGTATGATTTATTTTTCGGCGGCACTACAAAAGTAAAAAATTTATGGTTGGTCACTAATTGAAGTCATAAAACTTTTTATAAAAATATTTAGGGTTTTGAAAAGGTAAATCATATTAATTTTAAGCCAGATATGTTCGTATTATCTTATGGTCAAAAACGAATCGATAAAATTTTCATACAGCAATTAGGAGTTGAAATAGAAACGGCAAACGTATAAAAAGTGCCCCTAAGTGAGTATGCCCCACGAACAACACAAAATATTTTTATTTATTTGTTTGTTTATTTATTCATAAAGGATGTTAAAATAGAGTTGAGTTCATTAAAGTGACACAATTAGAAAAAAAAGTCAAGGGAGGAAAAAAAAGAAAAATGATTTTGCAATATTTGGTGCTTTTATTAAATGTTGTAATGTTGTAAAAGTAATCATGCAATATGAAAATGCCAAAAGCAGTATCAGAATAATAAAATTACAATATTGTTGATTAATTTAGAGTGAATATCATGCTGTATGCCTTTTTTTTTTTTTTTAAACATGCCCCTTTTTTTCCAGCAAGAAAATTTCGAACAAATAGAATCTAAGTAAACAGAAATGATAGGAATAAAAGTTTACGGTAAATAACTATAGAATATCTTGATTTTATGCTTTGAAATCAATCACAGAATGGCACAGCCTGATTTCTTTAGAATTTTCTAAGTTCTTGTAGCTATTTTGTTTCCTCTCCTTTCTTTTCTCTCAGGTGTTTGCAGAGTTTTTTCAGTAATTCCTCGTTTTTGATGCTCTTTAATCCTCTCTGTGAGCTCCAGAACATGTTGCATTTTTCTTTCTGTTGACTTATTAAATTTATCTGCTTGTTTTCTGGCTTCATCTTTCATGTTTCTTCTTCATCTCATTTATGTCCTCTTCATGTTTCTGTTTCATTTAGTTTTTTCCTTTCTCTTCTCTTCTCATCTTCTCGTTTCATTCTCTCCCACTCGTCTTTTCTCTCTCATTCCAGTTGTTCATAATGTATTTTCATTTCAGTTTTCTTTTCTTCATATTTTCAGTTTTCATATCTTCTGTCATTCTTCTTCTCTCTCTCTTTGAAATCTTTCTCTGAAATTAGTTTTTCTCTCAGTTGTTCCTCGTGTTTCTCTTTCGTTCTTCTTCCTCTCATTCTCTCATCTTTCATTTCTTTTCATCCTCCCATTCTCTCTGCTGTCTTTTAATTTCCTCCTGAATTTTTGGTAATTTCATGCTTAATTTTTGGTAATTTCATGACTTACCAATTGACAACGTAACTACGACGTCGCATGCCCGTAATTTTATTACCATCAAATTACCAACTCACAACGTTGTCAGTACATCCTCCTAACGTCGTAATATTACCAAGCACGTCCCATATATTGGTATTATATTGGTATTATATTGGTAACAATGACTTTGTCACGGAACGGGTGTGTAGGCAGGCAGGATGACGAGGACGACAAGGGTTCCAATAAAGATTCCAGACAGGTGATACATCATCACACTCGTGTACATTCACAATATCGACCCCCCGACTCCAAGCTCAAACAGAAGGAACAATAAGGTGGCTATTAGTGGCAGACGGTGAGCACAATGACGGTGATTTACTAATGATTAGACGGCTAAACCACACAAAGGGAAGAACCACACAAACAGTCACAGGGGCGTTACAGAACGTCTGCAACGTAACTGCAACGCCCCATCGCACATTCTGAGTGTTATATGCGCCGGATTACCAAATTTGCTATTTAAAAAGTGGTAATTAAACTCAGGCACAAGATTGAAAGTTCCCTCCCTTAGATCAGTTTCTTTTCACCAGTCAGAATCGGGACGATTGACCGTATATAGTGCAAATAAAGAATTGCAATTCGTGGCAATAATATGTGTATTGTTTTATATATGCCCAAATGTAGATTTTGTTAAAGTTTTCTCCGTGAAATTATTTTAGAATTTTATTTCAATCCATAAAACATTTAAAAGCGATATAACCCCCCTGTAATGTTAATTTAATGCGTGTTATAATTTGCTTTTAGTATTATTTTAATGCTTACTTTTTTAGTATCACTTTGTTTATTATATGCTGCTTGGATTTATTGTTAATGTGTTTAACAACGGAAAGATGACAATGCCTGTTTGTTATTTGAAGGTTTAATAAATTGATTAAAAAAAAACAACTTAATATATAGTGACGTGACACTCCGCGTGTGTGGTAAGGGGGAAAAAACTTTTTTCTGAGTCTTGAAACTTTTTATTTCTTAACGAGTTATGAAGATAAGGTGGAAATAATGACACCAACCAGGCTACACCATCTCATCTGCCGCAGATACTGAATCAGGACAGCGTTTGTCTGAGGCACTTTTTCTGTGCTACTCTGAGCTACTTCAACTGTGTCTGACAGAAGAATTCGTTTTTCTGAGGTGAGTCTTACAATTTATAACAAATAAATAGGCTTATAAATGTATAAAATACAGTTATTGAATTCTGGAAAGACGCTAAAACCCTTTTTTATTATTATTGTTATGTATAGTACTGGTGGCCATTGAGTTACAATGAGGACGCGTCTGACATTTCTCTCCGTTTCTCGTCAGTTATACCAAAAATAGTATAAAAACGGCGTCAGATTAGTTAACCCTCTATGGTACGGAGTTGCCATATGGCAACAATTAATTTCTACTAATTTCCTTGTTATTCTGAAAAAACTACAATATATCGCATTATGGGAATTATAAGCGTAGGCCTTAAGGTAGCCAATGATGTGCTGTTTTTAAGTCACATGACAACTGAATGTCCCTCCAAAACTCCTTTTCCCACTGTCACCCTCACACAGAAGACACCTGTTGAAGTGCTCCAGAAATTGCTCTATTAACTTAATTTCTAAACAGCTTTTCTCAAGGGGAAACAACTTTTTTTCTTTGATATGTAAATTAGATATTTTCATTCACAAATCAATTTTGTCTTACATAGTTTTACTGTAAATTAATGGCATATGGCAACTCTGTACCACAGTGGAATTGCAGTAATGTATTTCCCCATTGGGATTTATTATAGATAGTAGCATAAATAACATGATCACAGTTATTTATTGATTTGAAAAGAAAGGGAAGTGCAAATGCCCTGGCTGCAAGGGGATCGTCCGCATGAAGTGCAGCAAATGTGACTTGCACCTTTGCATCACAGCTAAAAGGAACTGCTTTTTGCAGTTTCACGGGATGCCATGAAATGTGACATGAGTTGGACTGAGACAGGTGCACATGGATGGACTGGGAAAACACACACTTTACTTCAGGGAGCCGCCTATCGTTATACCTGTATTTTTGAAGTTCTTATGTTTTCATGTTCTACATGGTATTAGTGCATGTTCCAAGCTACCATATATATATACTTGTATAAAATACTTTCAAAAATACTTGTTTTTGTTGTTGGAAAGTTTCTGGATGTAAAACAATAAAAAGCTGATGAATTTGATATGCATATATGGTACAAAAGCGCTTTTTTTTTGTCCGTTTGCAAGCATTATTATAATACTTTTAAGTACCATTTTGAAGGTTAAATGATAGGAACCTACTTACTTTTGGTTTGCATGAGTTCCAAGTATAAAAATCTATCAATATCTAAAAGAAATGACCGTTTAAATAGAAAAGAAAATCATAATTTAATAGAAAAACAAATTTTTTTGGCCATTTTCCATTGTGGTACACTGTTGCCATATGGCAACGTTTTCCTAAATACCCCCCCAAAATTATTTCTCAAAAATATTTTTTTTATTTGTATAATTAAAGCTATTTCATGTAATAAAAACGTATTAAAAAAAATATTTCATGGTTAGAACATAATATGCGTACCATAGAGGGTTAAGTAACATTATCCACAGCCTACTTTAAGTACTTTTGTTAATATTTATACCTCTGTGATTATGGTATCTTTCCTTAATTATCTGAAATGCCTGCTAGCAAATGTTATGCTAGCATATTGATGCTGAGCACGGAACATCTTGAATTCTTTCATGCATATTTCGCTGTATATCCTATGTTTTTATTAATAATTTGAGTGTATTTTACTGTTCATACTTGTGTGTTTTTCAAAATAAATGAACTGAATTCATTTCGGGTCTGTATTCATCATTAAAATCTGTTGGAACAGCCTTTACATTAGTTTGGGCATATGAGGAAATAAATTAGGTTTAACTACCGCATGTCCGCCCATAGAAAATAAATAATTATAAAAAATTACCACCTGATTACCAGCACACAACTATTGATCCACGACGTTGCGGTTACTTACTGGCTATGTCACAAAGTTACGTTGTGGCGACGTATACGCGCCTTTCACTTTTCCGGTTGCCACGACGTAACTAGTTACGTCACCACGACGAAACTTTGGTCACCAGTTTACGTTGCAGTTACGTAATTTTGTTAGCTGGGTTCTCCAAAAGAAGTTACAAATGTTGTCACTGGGGTGGTACCTTTTCAAAAGGTACACCCTTTGTACCTAAATAGTCCATATTGGAATTTTAAAGGTACATATTAGTACCTAAAAGGACAAACTGTCATCACTGAATCTGTGCTTGCATGACTCACAAACTCTCATCGTCCTCATCAGAACAATCCTCATCGTCCTGATCATCTGATTCACCTAAAACACCTGAAAATCACCAGTGTTCATTTTGACAGCAAATTTTTATTTAGTTTTAGTCATAGTCTTTTGACTAAAATGCCATTTAGTTTTAGTCATATTTTAGTCATCTGAATTGTTTTTAGTTTTAGTCTAGTTTTAGCCGACTAAATATCATAAGATCTATCTATATTAAATTTAGTCGGCTAAAATCTAATGGGTTTAGTTACAGTGTAATGAATTTATTAAGAATTTCTGTAAAATTTCCAAACTCATTATATAGGTCTGATATTAAGGTTTTATTATGATACACTGATTTAACTGCGGTGACACACAACATGCCTTTATGTTAAAATTAAATAAACCACTTCTCATAAAGAACAAGAACATGCTCTACTTTTTAATGAAATACCAATGGTTATATATGCATTCTTTATAGCAACTTGTTTAAAATATTCTTCATTCTTTCAAGCAGACAAATTTATTTATATAAATAAATTTAGATAAATCCTTATTAGTGTTACTAAAGTCATTCAGTCAAGAGCACAGAGTGATTTTCTCTTTTTCTTTTGTTGCTTGATTAACATCAATGACTCGGACAATAGCAACTAAATTAGGCTGCTGTCCCTTTAAAACTGAATGCACAGCTGCAATGGATGCAATGTACTGATGCACGTTCTCCCTGCTGTTTACGTTCATTTAAGACGTAATCAACTGTGTTTTTACGTAAATACACGTCAAAATGGAAAATTCAACACATTTTTTGTGTAATTCTCCATTCATGCGACGCGAAAGAGTACTCGCGTGCTGTGTGAGAGGCGCTTTCTGTGTGTGTGCTTCAGTGTCTGCGCTCAGAAAACCAGACCGTATCGAGTTCTCTCTTGCGTCGTCAGATTTTATCCATATGTCTGCTCTTTTCTTACTCCCACATATTGACATTTTTTTTACTTTTTATGCGACGTGCAGCAAGTGTTTGTTAGCTTATGTCCCGCCGGTTCATATGTACGCATCTAACCTCCGAACCACGCAGCAGATTCGTTCTCTTCCCAAATCGTCCCTCCCCAACATTTTCGTCTCGTTTTTATTCGTTGACGAAAATGTCAACAGATTTACGTCATAGTTTTTGTCATTCAAAAAGAGTTTTAGTTCGTTATCGTCGGTGAAAAAAAATGTTGTTGACGAATATTATGACGAAAATTATTAGTCAACGAAACATACATTACATTAACATACATTAAATGATGTATACTGTGTATATATATATATATTAGTCGGCGGGGTGAATCAAAACCACAACACAGAACTGGCAAAAAGTAAGCCCCAGGAGGGTGCTTTATTCCACAGTTGTGCTATACCGTGAGCAGGTGGTGTCGTGCCTAGGATCACACGGTCCTCGTGGGGTCCCTCGGTTCTTGTGCAGGCTGCTGGGTCACTTGTACCGGGAATGCCTGTCAGTCTCTGCACAGGGAGGAGAAGAACAAAACAGACAATTGTGATTCCTCCCGGCCTTGGACTCCTCTTCCCCTCTTCCCGTGTGTGTTTTCCGCTCCTGGCTTTAAGGCCTTTTGGGAACGAGCTTCCATTGCGCCATTCATCCCGCACAGGTGGCACGGTATTTGCTTAGTTTGGTAGAGCGGCGTTTCCTAGGGCGACGCTGATCTTGAACCGATAACCGCCAAATAGTATACACACATCTACAGATATAAGCTATATATAATATATAATATAGGGGGAGTTCTATACTTGGGAGATACATTTTGCATTTGCATAAAGTGTTAGAGGGGGGGAAAAAAAAACTTCACTAACAAATTTTTTTTTGTTCATTATCTTGCTTGAAAAACATACTTCATTTTACTAAGTTCATTGCTTTCAAAACACCGTTACTTCCCTTTTTAGTGTGAATGAAAAACCGATGTCTTTCATGGCATTGTTTGTCAACTCTGTTTTACGGACATTAGCCAATGTGTATAATACAATAACTCATAAACGGAAAAATTCCTTCTTGTTTCCTTAACAAACAGTCCTGACATTTCTCCCTTGAAACGGAGATATGTTTCCCTATGCCTACCTTAAAAAAAAAAAAACCCATGCTTTCACAGAACCGTCCCACTTTGTCACATATTTTTCGTCTGAAAATGTATTATATACAATATCCAGCTAAAAAAAAAGAAATGTTGAAATATTACAAGGTTGGAAAAATAAATCAATAATGTTTATTAGATTTTAAACAACAATTATTATTTTTTTTTTGTGAAAATAGTTCATAAACAGTTGACCCTTTAAGTAACAGAATTGTAAAGTAACAGTATTGACAGAATTGTCCGATGGACTGTCAATTCTGTTACCGCATTGTCACTCTACCTTGGTAACAGAGTTTGACAGTAACAGAATTGACAATTTTCTTAATTTTTTTTGCCAAAAACTCCACTTGCTAGCATAAATGCTAAGAGCACATGGCACTAATGAAATCATGATTAAAATACTTTTAAATAACACAAAGTGTGATCAATGAAAAAATCTTTTCCTTTTGATATTGTGGTAACAGATTTGACACTTTATAAAATAACTTTAAAATAATTAAAATATTTATTTATTGAGAGCACATAGACTTTTCAGTGCTTCAGATCTTAACAGTGAGGGAAAGTGACATAATTTCCTGTATTTTACATAGTTGTGGGAGATAATTCTAATTTAAAGGCCAAGTATGGTATGGTAACAGAGTTGACGCAAGATTTACGGACACACATTTTTCTAAGAAAAAAGCTCTTTTTTTTTTAATAATGTTGTAGAATTAGGTAAATGACTCTTTAGTGCTTTTATAAATAAAATTAATGAAATATTACAAAAAGAAAAGTACAATAAATATTTTGATTACACAATGATACATCATTTTAAAAAATGCACCGACTAATTCGGACAACAAGAAATCATGATTTTTCATGATTTAAGACACTTTTTGCAAAAAATATTATATTATGTACTGTATCTCTTGTAATTCAGAAAATGTAACACAGTATGAAAATAATAAAAAATATAACCTTTGAAAAAAGCAGAAAAAAAATATGACTTCCTGCAACAATTTTACCTGCAATTCTGAATCATCTATTATATATCTAATATATTAGGATTATATATATTGTCATATATATATATACACACACATACAATATCTCACATAAGTGAGTACACCCCTCACATTTTTGTAAATATTTCATTATATCTTTTCATGTGACAACACTAAAGAAATTACACTATGCTACAATGTAAAGTATCGTAACAGTAGCGGGTGGGAAGAGACGCGTGTGTGGTGTGTGGTGTGGTGTGGTAGTGCGGCGAATAAAACGATTCGTGGGACTTCCGCAAAATAGAAATGATCTAAACAAAGTTTCTAAAACATAAATTGTTATTTATCTGTTGCACAAAGGCAAAAAGAACAACTAATATTAACATTTAAAATGATTGACATGCGCAAGCTAAGCATATTTTCTATTTATAACACGTTTAAATGTTTGCGCAATGTAGCCAATCACAGACTCGGCTATTGATTTGTGGAATGCAATGGCCAATCAGAGGTGATTAAGTTAGAATCTACTCACCGCCGTGAAAATCGTGTAGACACTGTGAAAGATTAATTGTGCATATATTTATTGTGTTATAAACATTCGCCATGCCCAACCATGCACTTCAGCATCCCATGCTTGCTTTTCGGTTAAAAATAACAGTGGTTTGTTAATGTTGATGCTTAGCCTAAATAACAAATATTTTATCTGGAGTGTTTATGCTGGGATGTTGTGGAGCTTAGGTGATGATAAAGAACCATTTGATGTAAATTTCTTCGATGTACTAAAAAAAATCTATATAGATTACTTTTATGCAGGCTTTTGCGGGCGGGAGCAGGACAAAACATGAATGTCGCGGGCGTGTGACCAGAGAAGATTCTGCGGGCGGGCGGGCGCGGGACAGAATCTTGCGGGAGCGGGACTGAAAATCCGTCCCGCGCAGGTCTCTAGTGTACGGCTTTTATAACGGTGTAAATTTGCTGTCCCCTTAAAATAACTCAACACACAGCCATTAAGGTCTAAACCGCTGGCCAAAAGTGAGTACACCCCTAAGTGAAAATGTCCCAATTGGGCCCAATTAGCCATTTTCTCTCCCCGGTGTTATGTGACTCATCAGTGTTACAAGGTCTCAGGTGTGAACGGGGAGCAGGTGTGTTAAATTTGGTGCTATCGCACTCACTCTCTCATATACTGGTCACTGGAAGTTCAACATGACACCTCATGGCAAAGAACTCCTTGAGGATCTGACAAAAAGAATTGTTGCTCTACATAAAGAAGACGTAGGCTATAAGAAGATTGCCAAGACCCTAAAACTGAGCTGCAGCACAGTGGCCAAGACCAAACAGCGGTTTAACAGGACAGGTTCCACTCAGAACAGGGCACTCGCCATGGTCGAACCAAATAAGTTGATTGCACGTGCTGCATCTTCATAGTCCAAGGTTTTTTTGGGAAATAGACGTATGAGTGCTGCCATTATTGCTGCAGAGGTTGAAGTGGTGGGGGGTCAGCCTGTCAGTGCTCCGACCATACGCCGCACACTGCATCAAATTGGTCTGCATGGCTGCCGTCCCACAAGGAAGCCTCTTCTAAAGATGATGCAAAAGAAAGCCCGCAAACAGTTTGCTGAAGACAAGCAGACTAAGGACATGGATTACTGGAACCATGTCCTGTGGTCTGATGGTCAAGATAAACTTATTTGGTTCAGATGGTGTCAAGCGTGTGTGGCGGCAACCAGGTGAGGAGTACAAAGACAAGTGTGTCTTGCCTACAGTCAAGCATGGTGGTGGGAGTGTCATGGTCTGGGGCTGCATGAGTGCTGCCGGCACTGGGGAGCTACAGTTCATAAAGGGAACCATGAATGCCAACATGTATGGTTGACTACGAAGCCAGCTTATCCCTCCCTTGCGGCGACTTGGCCGCAGGGCAAGCATGATCCACCTTACTACCTACCCCAACACACCTCCAAGACACCACGTAAAGGTGATGGATTGGCCAGCATGTCCTCCATACCTAAACCCTATGACACTGGGGGTCATCCTCCAAACGCAGGTGGATGAGCGCAGGTCTCTAACATTCACCTACTCCGTGATGTCGTCATGGAGGAGTGGAAGAGGACTCCAGTGGCAACCTGTGAAGCTCTGGTGAACTCCATGCCCAAGAGGGTTAAGGCAGTGCTGGAAAATAATGGTGGCCACACAAAATATTGACACTTTGGGCCCAATTTTGACATTTTGACTTAGGGTGTCCCCCCCCCCCCCCCCCCCCCCCCCCCCCGCCCCCCCCCCCCCCCCCCACCTCACTTTGGTTGCCATCGGTTTTAGACATTAATGTCTGTGTGTTGAGTTATTTTGAGGGGACAATTTACACTGTTATACAACTGTACACTCACTACTTTACATTGTAGCAAATTGTCATTTCTTCATTGTTGTCACAAGAAAAGATATAAAATATTTATAAAAATGTGAGGGGTGTACTCACTTCGGTGAGATACTGTATATATATGTATATATAGATATCGATATATATAGTATATTTATAACAACAGATATAAACACATATAATATAGATATATTATTTGGTGTGTAGTGTATGTGAATTTGGTGATCATATATCATATACTGAACAAAATTATGGCTATATTAGAGAAATAGGCCGTTGGTACATATACAAGTCTTAGATCTTGAGTTCAGCTTCATGAAAAATGGGGGCAAAGTGTTGCGTTTAATAATTTTTGTTCATATATATATAAGATATATCTAAGATAATAGTATATCTAATAATATATATCTTATTCCATGGGTCTGTCCGAAGCAGGGAAAATACCTTTTTCTGATTGGCTGAGTGAGAGAGAGAGTGTTCGGAGATTGCAGTCTTCGCAGATCACACAAAGAATAACTTTTATTAATAAATCGCTACATTATATTCCTGAGCAAAGAGGTGGTAAACTCGCTATTTTTGAAGGAACTAAACAAGGCTTGATTGTTTGTAGAGACGCGCAGACACCGGTAATGCACACACAGTTGCATCTCTCTCTCTTTCTCTCGATAATTAATTCAAATAAATGCTATAATTCATTCAAATAAATGTGATCTTAACCGCCCTATTTCACCTCTGTGTCTGATTTGAAGCGGGCAGAATGCTAGCGATAACGAGCCGTAACTGACTAAAATAACCGCCATTTTTACCCTTTCAGTCAAATATGGCGCTGCAAAGAGCAATACTAGTTGTAACTTGTCTCTTTAACTTGGCAAATGACCATGGAATAAGCGGGATAATCAACGGCTAGCTGTGCATTAAAGGATTTTGATTATCCCTTATATATATATATATATAAAGCTATGATATTTACATCATTTAGTTTCAAAGCGTTGGTGTAGAGCCACTGTGTTGGTTTATGGTTAACAGATAAAAAATTATAAAATAAGTCAGAAAATGTATATGACTCACCCTTAGCTGCTATGCGCCATGGACTTTGCTGAAAGACACGTTTTATTCTAATTAACACCTGATAAGATGATGACACTGGCAATAATGGCATATGTGTATAAAGCCTTCAACTCTGGACCTTGAGACCCACTTTCCTGCAGAGTTTAGCTCCAACCCTGACTAAAAACACCTACCTGCTGTGTTGTAATCCTGAAGACCTTGATTAGTTTGTTCAGGTGTGTTTGATTAGGGTTGGAACTAAGCTCTGCAGGACAGTGGATCTCACGGTCCGACGTGCAGACACATGTAAAAGCAGGGGTGTGAAGCGGTCCCGGCACCCTGCAGAGTTTTGCTTCAACCCTAATCAAACACACCCGAACAAGCTAATCAAGTCCTGAAGGGTTACTAGGAAGCCACAGGCAGGTGAGTTTTTATTAGGGGTTGGAGCTGAACTCTGCAGGACTGCGGCTCTCCAGGCCCGGAGTTCGCCACCCCTGGTATAAAGTATACCTCAAATGTCCCTCTCATAAAACTTCATATGTCTCTGATCAATCATTAAATAAACATGTGTCTTCATACCTCTGTGGTAATGCTGATCACGTCACTGTCTACAGTGTAGTTGAGTTTCCCCACCGCAGCGTATTTGATCTCATACTCAGTTTCTTCTCTCAGATCAGTCAGAGTAACCGTGTTTTGATACTTCGGCACAGGTTCAGATGTCCAGACTGTGTCCTGCTTCGCTTTATACAGTAATCTGAGCTCCACTATAGCAGGACATGATGAAGGAACGACCTTCAGTACCACATTCTGATCTTTATCCTCTTCAATGATTGGACAGGCTGGTTTGGATGGAGGAGTAAAGTAAACAGCTTCATCACATTCACTTTCATACAGGAGAATGCAGGAACCAGGATTATCCTCCATTTCTACTGAAGAAAAAATGAACCTAGCTGGGTTACAGTCTTTTGAATCAATCAAGTTCTTAAATGTCTTTAAGTTTTTCTTCATGCCCTTTTTGATTTGTTTTGAATCAGGGATCTTCTCATCGGTTTCTCCTTCTACTGAAGGACTCAGATAGGAGGTTTGATGAAGAAGCAGCACATCTGAGCAGTTCAGTGATATGAATGTGTAACTGACCAGATTTCCAACCTCCAGATCCATCAAGATGACATCTATGTTGTCTACTATCTGTGCACCATAATCCTTCAGCTGTCTGAGGACTGATTTAATGATCTCAGACTCTCTTTCCCTCTCTTCCAGCCATCCTTCAAGATCACATCTTCTGAATGGAGATTCATTATTTTCTTGTAGAAGTTCATTCAGTGCAGTTTCCTTCATCACGTCTCCGCGGATGCTTGGCAGCAAAGAGCAGAGTTTCTTCCTGAATCTCAACTTGTACATGTAGCAGTTTTTCTTCATTTGCAGTATTTTCTTTTTAAATGCAGCAAACGTCTGAGCGGGAGAGTTTTTCAGAAGGTCACTGCATTTCATCTCAGCTGTGTTTAAACCCTCAACCACTGATTCTATCTCAACGATTAGATCCATGCTGATGTCTTTATGAAGTTTGGAAACTTTCGAGTGAAGTTTGTCCAGAGGATAAAGCCAAACTCTAAGAGGAACTGCCAGCTCTTGATTTTCTCCCAGTAGGTTTGGAAGATCAGCAAAAACCTCCACTGCATCTTCAAAAGACGTCGGGTTTGACGCCAATTTGAAGTCGCCATAAAATGTACATGTGAAGTTTTTGAATTCAGATTTCTGATTTTCATTCGCACTTAAACCAGCGTTTGCATTTACTGAAACAGAGCCATATAGTTTCTCAAGAGCCACTTTTACTTCTCCTTCTGTTGTGCTTGTGTCCTCATCAGATGAAACTTCTCTGTCAAACACAAAGCAGGCGTCTGCTCCATAGAGCACTCCTGTCACTACATGTGTGGCTATATCATCATCACATTTTATCAGAATATTTTCAGAAGGCAAATGATTAATTATCAGCTCCTCAAATCTGCTGGTTGAATTATAATGCAGCGTAAGTCGCTGCTGTTTAAAAGACGTCTTTGTGTCTTTGAGATATTTCGCTGCTCCACTTACGTTGACGAGTCCACCTAAAACACTCAGGCTCAGTCCACCTTCAATATTTAGTAATTCAGATTTGTCCTGAATGGAGTCTGAAGCTGTGACATTGAAATCTGTATTAATTTGTATACGAGAGCAAGTATTCTGCTTTATCTCCTCTTTATTCCATAGTCTGATCCCTGAAAAAAAAAAGAAGGAAAAAAAAAAAGGTTCAAACTCTCAACACTGAATTGATCAAAATCACGAAATAAATTTTTTTTTAATCTACTCAGTTCAGTGTTAAATACAGACGGAAGCAGGTAAAAATGTTTGTGATCAGATCACTGAAACCACATGCAGAGGTCAGTAGAAACACGTGACCACATTGAATTATGTATTCTTTTTTGGAGGATTTTGATTTTGTAATGTTATTGTATTAATTTATTGTTTTAATATAGTGAAGAATGTGGTGTGAAAATTGAGCTGTTTAATAAACCTTTGCTTGTAATTCTTTCAGATATATCTGCCTTTCTGTTGACGTTAAAGCAATAAAAAATGTAGTGGAAACCATGCATTTATAATGTGATGACAGTGAAGAGCCGTCTACTTGCCGAATATGATAGTTATGGTGCATGTCCACTGGAGCAGAGCAGAGACATGTTTGATTCATTCCTATGGTAGTTCAGCTTAATACTTGCAAGGTGATTCGTGGGATTGACAGTGGACCAGAGAAAGTGGAGAGCGTGAGGAGCTGTGAGGTTCAAGTAGTTATGTCTGTCTTTGGATCAGTCTGTCCCCTTATGAGGTGTACCCTTCCTCCAAAAGGTAGGACGTAGAGAGACATGACGCAAGAAGAGCCAAGTAAGATGTTGAGGAACCATAACATCTATCCTCCTTCCCTTGCCTCCTACCACGATTAAGGGCAGCAAAAGTTTTTTGTTTATTTTTTATTATTATTTTTTTTAACGCATGCTTGCATCAGGCCCTAAGGCTGGACCAATGATTTTAATGGGATAGTTCACCCAAAAATGAAAATTCTGTCGACATTTACTCCCCTTCAAGTAGTTCCAAACCTGTATAAATTTCTTTGTTCTGCTGAACACAAAGGAAGATATTTGTAAGAATGTCAGTAACCTAACAGATCTGGCCCCCATTTACTACCATAGTAGGAAAAACAAATACTATAGGAGTCAATGGGGCGAGAATTTATACAGGTTTGGAACAACCTGAGGGTGAGTAAATGATGACAGAATTTTCATTTTTGGGTGAACTATCCCTTTAACTTCCACAATGTAGTACACAATACAATGAGGTGCTACGCAGCTGACATGGTCAGAATGCATAGCTCATCATGGCATTGTGTACTACGTCACAGAAGTTAATGTACGTCGAATGCGCAAGACCATCGCACCGGAAGCTCGTTGTTTTGCTTTATAAAGTTTTAAATAAGGATGTTTATCTTACACAAATGCAACGAGTCGCTTCAGAAGGCCTTTACTAACCCCCTGGAGCCACGTGAAGTACGTTTTATGATCAATGGATGCACTTTTTTGAGCTTTAAAATCTCACCACTCATTCACTGCCATTATAAAGTTTGGAAGAGCCTGGGTAAGTTTTTATTATAACTGATTGTGTTTGTCTGAAAGAAGAAAGTCATTTACACCTAGGATGACTTGAAGGTGAGTAAATTATGGGATAATTTTCATTTTTGGGTGAACTATCCCTTTAATGGCTTGTATCACTTATAGATATGATCCGCACAAGTTGACACGTTTGCCACAAATGGCATTTCTCCTCATTTCTGTCACTACTCTAACAGGTGCCAGAAATCAAAATAGCAGCTGTAATAGCAATATAGTTGAGTGCCGACGGTTAATGCTTTCTCTGCCAGGAAATTGGGGTTCCCTTTCAGTCAGTCACTATGATGTTACGTTAGTTACTGATGAATTGGGATCTCACCTGAGAGCCCCAATCACCTTTGAGTGGTAATGAAATGAGCCAATGGAACATTGGAATGTGAGCTTGCTTAGCTTAGCCACTCCCATTACTATGAGTATAAGAGGGAAGCACGCAGCTCACCCTACAATAGTGGTGGAAATTTGGATTCTTTCAAGAGATTCGTTCATTTTCAGTTCGTTCACCAAAATGATTCGTTCAGATTCGTTCACTGATTCGTTCAGTGACCATTTCTTCAAATTACATAAATACACCAGTAGGTGGCGAAAAAGAGTGTCATATGTGTTATGTGTTATGTCTTAAGTCAACGAACGTATTTACTTATTACAAGAAACTGATTTGGCTTTATTAAAATGTGTGCATAATCTACTCATTAAATAAATAAAGTCTAAATAAGTTGTTCAGATGACCAAAGCACAATGTTTTCTTGCATAATTAACATTTTAATTGTTTGGTCAAGACATTTACACATTCATAAATCGGGGATTAACCGTTGAGTTATGTTCTGTATGCTAAATATGAATATATAAACAAGTTTATTTGCACAGTACCTATAACTGCGCTTTGTACCAGTTCAGTCATTTCATTCACGAACGAGAGGATCTCTCTCGTTCAGACTCAAAAGAAACTCGTTCAGCGAAGGGCGTATTTGTTCACTACATTCAACAAATCACATGCTCCGTCACATCTCATACTCGAAGGCTATTGGCTCGAGGTTTAGTCATTCTTTGACAGCATGAAACAGTCCACAGTTACCCGGTTCACTGATCTGCGCATGCGCTGCTATGGAGGGAGGAATATCAGTGAACGAGAAATATGAGTCAATGGATTACGTGAACGAGAATGATTCGTTCACCAAAAAGATTCGTTCACGAACGTAACAACACTACCTACCATACAAGCTTTCTCGTCGGAGCTGAGCATTTGTTTATCTCAGCTCTATTGTTCACTCTTCGAGTGTAAAGACAACGGGAGAGTTCTGTGTTGGCGTAACGGTGCGTTAGTTGTGGTAGTTAAGTTTACACATTGTTTGCTCATGCTGAATTGGATTCAGAGTTGACAGCTATGATTACCAGGGCTGCTGTGCGCAGATTTGTTTGATTTGTTTTGAGTAATCGCGGCTGGATGATTGGCTTCTGAGGGCGGTTTGCAATGCGTGAATCACCTTGCCCTGCTCCTGTGCCTTTCTGCATGAATAACTTTGGCAGTATGGAAGCACATTTGTGCCATTATGGTGCATAATTTGTGCCAAAATCTGCTTCAAATGTTTTTCCTCTCTCACTACACTTGATGGCTGGGCAATTAGGGAGTTCGTGGGAGTTCCCCAGGTGGAGTGTGCAGTTGCAGTGCCTGCAAAGTGCTGCCACCTAGTGGGATCGTCTGCAGCTCCCATCCAGTGCCTGTGAGATAACAGTAGATTTGGCTGCTGAAGCTTACAGTCCTGCTGGACAGGTCACCTCTGCCCTGCATGCGATGGCTGTCCTGCAGTCTACCAGGCCAAAGCAGTTATACTGCGCAAAGATACTTCTGAGCCGGGGTTAATGCAGGAGCTGCACGCAGCGGTCAGACAATGTCCACTTTTGTGGTCTAGAAGAGCCATCTCTGGCTGAACTTTGCAGAGATGTGAGATGTCGACAACACGTGTTTTCTCGATGCTCCCATTTTGCAAGGTGGCCTTTTCGGCGACGTGCTCGGGAACTGTGCCCAGCAGTTCTCAGTAAGAAAAAAAAAACTCCAGTGCAGAAAGCTCAGCTGCGACATCAAGCTCCCTGGTGGGAAGAGAATGCCACCTGTCTCGGCCACAGCTAAATCCTGCAAGTGGTCGGCAAATCACTTGAGACGGGTGACCTGGAGATGGATGGAGCTGCTCTTCCGCCGGAGGAGGTCAGGGTGGAGAATCATTTTTTTTTTCAAATTTCACTCAGAAAGAGCAGTTTCCTTAATCTCTGGGTCTCAGCAGGACTAGTGTGACAGACACTTCTGCCTTGCCACTCTCAACCCCCTCCTCTATTGCCAGCATGCAAATGTTCACAATTGTTTATGTATTGTTCCTGCTTATATATAGACCTATGTTTGTGTGTGTGTATTTTGGTACCTGGTATTAAAGCATCTTTTCTGCAGTCATACAGCATGCCCAACTCGAAAGATCTCCCAAGAGCTGCGGTTTTTATCACATTCACTCCCACTGAATCCATACTACAGACTAAGAAAAACAGGCCAGTGAGGTTACAGTTACTGTATGTGAAGTATCATATATTAAAACATGCTGAGGAGTAACGATATAAAGAATAAAGGTAACTTTTGTACCGTGTGTCTAAGATGCACAGTTTGAGAAATTACATTACCGTATTGACCCGAATATAAGACGATGTTTTTTTCTTGGAAATACATCTGAAAAAACGCGGTCGTCTTATATTCAGGGTCTAGACTTTGACATGTCAATAATACACCACAACAATAGGTGGCGCCAAATACGCATAAAACAAGTGTGCCATGAAATACGTAATGTAATGCGTGTTGTAAAGATCGCGAGTAAAAACAAAAGAGAAAGAAAAGCTTACAGCTGCATGAGTCGTGACTGTCACGTTAGCCTGATGGGACCAAACTCTCTTTGTGATTTTAAAACGTAACACAGTACCCAGATTTGAAGACTACAGTAAGATTTAACTTCTACTGTTAATAAGATTTTGGTAGGCTACTATTAGATGGATAGCCTAAATGTCCTAATTCAGATGGGCTACCTGTTTTTTTTATGTTATATCAAAAAGTGTATATTTTTTAAATGTGATTGTTGGTACATTTGACCAGTTTTTACCATACTTTCAAAACAAAAATTAAAATAGGAAAAATATGCAATATGAAAATAATTGAAGACAAAATGTGTTTTACTGAGAAATTTTTTTTTTTGGTTTTTAAAAAGCCTTTTTCCAGATGTACCTTTTGGAAAAAGGGGGGTCGTCTTATAATCGGACCAATGCGGTAATTTATAATACAACCCGAATTCCGGAAATGTTAAATCAAATTAAATTTGAATAAAAATGAAAACTAAAAGACTTTCAAATCACATGAGCAACTATTCTATTCACAATAGAACATAGATAACATAACAAAACTGAGAAATTCATGCACTTCATGCACAAAATGAGCTCATTTCAAATTTGATGCCTGCTATAGGTCTCAAAAAAGTTGACACGGGGAACAAGGGCTAACAGCAGAATAATAAAAAAAAGATTCAGCTGGGAGACGTCTAGCACGAATTAAGTTAATGACATCAGGTTAATTTTAATAATACATAAATAATTTCCATATATCTTGTCCCTCATTTTTTAACACACGGTCAAATGACTATATATAATATATATATATATATATATATATTATATATATATATATATATACTGATTTCCTCTTTAACCATGTTAACAACTAGACCGTGTTTTCCCGATATATATGGAAATTATAGAAATAAACCAAGATGGATGTTATTATTATTATCATTGTTATTACTACTCTGAATAATGTAATTATGTTTTAAACTGCACGTTTAAAAACAAAACTGAGTAGTTAATGTTATTCTGAAGCTGTTTGTGCCCTGTTTATTCATGTTTACTATTAATATCAACATTTTTCATACAGTCTTGGCATCTTTACAGGTTTAATCTGTGACTGACCTCAGACCTGCATGCCAGATAAACCATTAAAATATTATTTTAAATTATTAGAGAAATAAGTTCCAGTGTGAGACATTTTTATATATTCTTATAAAGAATATTCTTCTAAAATATTCTTATAATGTATTCTAATATAATTCTTCACTCACCTTCTCTGTTCTTCAAAGCTCTTCCTTCAGTTTAAGCTGTTGAAGAGGAGCTGAACTTGTCTTTAGACCAGTGAATGAAAGTAAGACGTTGTTTAAATGTTTCTCTGTACAAACCATGAAATGAGTTTGTTGCGATTTTCTTTCTCTGCGACTGACTTTTATTTGCTGGTCAAATATCACTTTTTGTAAGTTCCGCTAAAGTTTTTTTTTTTTAACTAAAACTAGGAATGAAAAGTACCCACATCCTCATAGCTGATGTTCTGACGCCTTTATGTGACACTTCAGTGCTTTTATTTCTCAGCATCGTTTACTGGAAATCATGTCTTTTCTTGCTTAGCCTCTTAACCTCTTTTTTACAATAAAGATATCATACAGAGATAATTAATTGATTTCTTTATCTGTATCTGATATCTGTATCATACAGAAACAAACAGCAAACAAATAACACACAAAAAATGTGTTTATTCGTTAATTTGTTTGTTATTTTATAACCGTTAAAACTAACTGCAAATTAAAACATTGTAGATGTTTCTTTTCTGACAAACTACAGCTTTTTTCTAATGCTAAAGTTTTAAGTCAGTTTACTATAGAGCTCCGGAGGTTGACGTCACGCAATCTAAACTCCCCCATTTTGGCAAGCAACCAGGAGAGCGCTAGAGCTAGGGATGGGCGATACCCCTTATTTTGTTTTCGATACGATACCGATATTTTTCAAAGCAGTATCGTCGATATCGATACCGATTCGATACTTCTGCACTAAACTTTTAAATTATGAAATTTAATAAATTATTAAATTACTAAGAGTAAAATGGGTAATGAAAACCACTTAACTTTGTTTAAAACGCATTTTAACCCGTTCAATCCCAAATTTTTCCCAGACATGAAAATATCCAAATGATGTGTCATTAGTATTGAAATAATCAATAATTTTTTTGGGGGGGGGGAAAGTGTGAAAATTTTTATTTTATGGTCAGTCACAATTGTAACCGGTGGGATAATGTGTATACTGAATTAACATATTTCTGTAGTCTTAAAAATGTATATCTCTTAGCCCAGCTATTTTAAACTGTTTGATCACATTCTAGGGTTACTATTATGCATAAAAAACCCTTATACAACATTGATAGGAATACTGAGATCAGATACAAAAAAATACAACCGTCAACGTATTTCAAAATTTTTACTTTTTTTGTAAAATATATCATAAAATTTTTATATTAGTGCTACCAGTACTACAACATATATACAATATTCGAACTTATTTGTAACATTTTAACTTTTGATTTAGTGCAATATTTTGTACTGCCATAAGGGACTGCCAGTGAATGGCTGTTGCATGCATAAAATGCAACCTTTTTATTCGGACAGTGTATGATTTCTATTAACATTACAGAATAGAACATGATCAATATGAACATTTAACGTTCAATTTAAATAAAAGTTTTTGCACAAACTATGTAGGCTACAATTTTTTTTTATTGTGAAATAACTCAAACATTTTTTTTTTTTTCTGTCCTCTGATAAGCATTGTTCAGGGCTGCCATTCCCAAAAGCTTTAATGCTTTCTTATGATACTTTTGGGAAACGTAGCCCTGTCTGAATGCCCTGTCAGAAGTGAGCGAACACTCTCTGCGATTGATTGGTTCTGTCTTGCAACATTTGCGTGTGTTCAGATGAGCAGGAAAATAGTTCTATCCTACACAATTACTCGCTAACAGTTATTCGTCCAATTCAATGCATATTGTACACATTATTATTATTAAATTAACAAAACCACTGGTAAATAAAACGCACCTTAGTGTCGATATTTTTTGTTTGTGTATCGATACTTTCGATACTCGCGTCAGTATCGATATATCGATACTTCTGATCGATACGCCCATCCCTAGCTAGAGCGGCTGTAGCCTTGGTATCAACAGTTGTCGAACAATAATTGAAAACCAGACTGTTTAGACCTTACAAACCTTACTATTTCAACAGCTGCTGTGCGTCAGGATGCCAGAACAGGCGGGGGAAAGCAATGGGGAAATCATTTTATCGTATTCCTAAGGATCCCGTCGTGTCTCGCGGAAGAGCAGCTCTCTAATCCGCTGGCACTTGACTCGAAAATGCGTGTACATCCTTTTTACAATCCCCAGAGTATAAAACACTGCTTTCTGTCAGCAATGTAACGCGGCAGTAACGTATAGAGACCTCGGCTTGTAACTATACTCTAATTACTATTTTGAAAATTATAACGCGTTAAATTACTCAGTTACTAAAAAATTCATCAAATTACAGTAATGCGTTACTGCCCAACACTGTGAACCACACAATCATGAGACAAGAGCAGGAGAACATGTGCAGGACAATTTGGCTGCCTATGTGTCTGCTCCAAACATTAAAGCACGACTATCTGTAACACATTTAAATAGAGTAAAACGCTTTGTTGTCAGCATTCCATTTCTTGCCAAATTTTATTTCATGTTTACAACTACATGCTAATTTTTGATATAGCTTCATTACTTCTGTGGTGTAGTGAACTGGTCAGCAGAAGGCTGCTGGTTCGATCTCCGCAGTCGTCATCACCGCTGTCTTTACTCCAGGTGGCTGCTGGGGGATTGGGGTCCCTGTAATAAGAGCACTGTAAGTCACTTCAGATAAAAGTGTCTGACAAATGAATAAATGTAAATGTGATTTTTGTAAATGCTTTTTTGTGTCTTGGGCACAAACGCTCAAAGCAGTTTATTTC
>JADLZN010007626.1:0-95883 GCA_018155175.1 Sinocyclocheilus anophthalmus | reverse complement strand
AACACCTTTTGCTTCTTTCTTTCTTTCTTTCTTATTCCGTTATCCTTTTCTTCTTTTCTTTCTTTCTTTTTTCTTTCATCAAATTTTGAATCCCTCTATCTAATAATTTTTCATTAGCCTATTATTGTACACTCCTTCAAAAATAGAAACATGGACCCAATCATGGTGAAAAATGAAAAGGTTAAGAGCTGTAGGCCTGTAATGTTCAAAAGTTGTAAAAGTAATGTCAATGTTGAAAGTAACACTATCATCAAGACAAGACAAAAAACAACTATTAGGAAACAAAGATAATGAAAGCATCTTTCAAACATTGTTTGAACGAGATAGTTTGTTCATTTTATGTTTTGTAGTAGTAGGTTACACAATAACAACTATTAGAAATTATGATCACCATGGCAATTTTTAGAGGCGACTTTTATTTGCGAAATATCAAATAGTCATACTTAATAAACAATAAGCAGTTTATTAAACGCAGTAGACGGGAATTTGAAGTACTCCAGTGTGTTCATTCAAAGAACTTCTCGGATATGTCTCAGGAGTTGAGTCTTCCTTCTCCTCCTGTCCCAAACTCTGGCCTCGCGACAAGGACGCAAGCGTTACGGTACGCGCTGACAGATGGGACAGCTTCTGGCCCCTACTCTTAAATAGCGAGGCGTCTCTCGGCTTAGTTTGGCCAGAAATAAAGGACAAGCCTACCTGACGGTGAACTGACAGGTTAGAGAAGTCCATAAACAACAAATCTTTTTTCATCAACTGTTGTTCCTATATTAGCACATATATCGAACCGTGTCTGCCATGATAATTGATAAAACATCTGCTCGTTCGTCATTTTGTTAGCTGTCGTTTTGTGGCAATCAGATCATTCTGTCTTAAATGACAACTCACACACAATTCCCGACACTAGCTACACACCACAAACAAAATTCATGCATAAGAACAGTAATACATATAGCCTAAATACTGTTGTGTTGTTTTGCTGCTACTTACCCATTGCTAGTACTGATGTTCTTTTATATTGATGGGAAATCTGAGTTTTTTCAGAAGCTCTTCTATTTTTTCATATTTTTTATGATGGGGGTGTTTTAAACACAGGGTGCCCGTGTTATAACACAGAACGTGACTATATATAGTCCGCATCTCTGTGTTATTTGCCCCAAGTCCCTTGATTTCATTTTGCTGACCCAGTGTAAACCAGTAAACTGATTTGACATCTTCCTATTCATTTCTATGAATAGTTTCAGTTTTCTAATGATTTAGTATTTACAGACAAATTGAGAGGTTGACTTAAAGAGTCACGGGGCTGGTCAGCTGGGACAGGAATGAAGCGGAGAGATAAGTCCCGTATTAAAAGGGTCAGGGGGCCAACAGCACACCGAGAGAAGGGAACAAGTACTGGTGAATGATATGAGCACTTGAGTAATCGGAAAAACACAGCAAAGGAACAATAAATGAGTTATTCTGTAGATCCCCACAACGAGAGACGTGTGGAGATATAAACACATTTTAAATAAATAAATAAATAAAATGCTCTGAATGTTAATGCAAGCACATTTACTCTTCTATCTGCAACAGCAAGTGCGCTCTCTCCTTCTCTCTCGCTCTGCTTAGTCAGCTCATTATCTGATGGAGCCTCAGACAGAATGGGTTTAAATCTCAGCATTGCCTCCAGCTCTCACTCTTCCTATTTCATCCTCTTACCTATTTGTTTTCCTGTTTCTCTTATGTCTTTGTTTTTCACACCATCTTCTGTTCTTTTTTGTTCCTATGTGATCTTTCATCACCACCCATCCTGCTCAACACACCTTCACCTTGCTCATTCCAGTTGCCCTGCAGCACCACAAACTCTTTGCTTCTGCTCCTTTAAGGGTTATTTTTTTTTGGAGGCCCTCGGCTAACATTTCCTATATGTTCTATAGAAAGCAGGGTGATTTGTGTCTCATTGTTGCACTGTTTTTGTCTTCTTTTACTCTACTTCTCTTTTGCTAATTTTTATTTGTTTATTTCACCTTTACACAACATCTGAGGCTTCTAAATGCCCTCCAGTCCTCATATGACATACTACTGGAACACTGCAGCTGCATGCTGAAAGTTTGACATGTTGACTGTTGTATGAACAAATCTTGATGGTGAATGTAAAGTCTGTTTGAAATGCATTTAATAATCTTACAACATTACGATAATAAGAAGAACAAACAGTATATTGATTTCTATTGAAGCCATTTAAAAAGCCATTTAAACATCATGACAAAGGCATTATCATAATTACAAATTAACTGAAAATATCAAAATAAAAAAACTAAGCTGGATAAACACCTTCAAGTCATAATTTGAATAAACCAAACATAATAAGGATTAGCTACAACTAAGCTGAATGGTTAAGGATTTATGATAACCCTCTTATTTGTTAACAACTAATTAATACATGATTTTCTGAATCTGAATGAAAGATCAACTCAACTCACCAATCTACCAGTGTTCCAAATACAGATCATTACGATGCGTTTAACTGGACATACTAACCATACTGCACCATCACATGACAATAATTCATAATTTGAGCTCACTTTTCAGTGTTTGCCTTTTGAGTATTCATTGATTTACACAGTTTTTCGAGCAATCCTGATAGATAGTCTCGTCCTTAATTGTGGGTCATTTAACCCCTGTTTCATTCCTTCAGGAATATTATGTTGTGAATTGTTTTCATATTTCCATTGGTAGGTATATCTGCAACCACTGTGTTGTAGTGTCAGCCAAGTAGAGATGACTGACCACAAGGAAAATTAGAATGCTTTTTTTTCACTTCCAAGTAAACTCATCTTAATTAATCTTAACCGCTAAGAATCTATTTACACACAAATACTTAAATAGTAAACTGTATATAAATATATATAAATATATATAAATAGATATAGATATATATATATATATATATATAATAAATTATTAATAATATTATATCGGATATGACCGATGTTATGTGAATGAACCAATGTTATGTTGTTATATTTAATATTTTCTCGTCAACATTGTATTACGTTAGTTTAATAGGAAGCAAACAGAGCATGCTCTTCTCCTTGCATTACTTAAATCAAAAAATGTAAAAGCTAATTTAGAAGTCCCTATACATATATTCAAAAGTTTTGAGTTAGTTTATTTATTTAAAAGAAAAAAATATAAATTAAAAGAAAATATCTTAATAATGAATAACATCATAAGCATAATACTATTAATACTAATAAGTTACATTGACATGTCACAACATAACTGAATTAATGGCTGCTGAAAATTCAGCTTTTGTCATTACAGGAATAATTTACATTTTAAAATAGAAAACAGTTAAATTGTAAGAATATTTTACATGATTACAGTGTTAAACTTTTGGTCAAATAAATGCAGCCTTGAGGTGAGCATAAGAGTCTTCTTTCAAAAACATAAAAAATATATATGTGACCCCTGACCACAAAACCAGTCTTAAGTCGCTTGGGTATATTTGTAGCAATAGCCATAAATACATTGTATGGGTCAAAATTTTTGTTTTTTCTTTTATGCCAAAAATCAGTAGGATATTAGGTAAAGATATTGTTCCATGAATATATTTTGTACATTTTCTACCGTAAATATATAAGCTTAATTTTTGATTAGTAATTATGCATTGCTAAGAACTTCATTTGGGCAACTTTAAAGACGATTTTCTCAATATTTAGATTTTTTTTTGCACCCTCAGCTTCCAGATTTTCAAATAGTTGTATCTCTGGCCAAATATTGCCCTATCCTAACAACCCATACATCATGAAAGCTCTTTTATTCATCATATTCATATGCTGTATAAATCCTCAATTTCGAAAAATTGACCCTTATGGCTGGTTTTGTGGTCCAGGTCATCATATATACAGTTTATGATATTTATGTATATCTTACCGACTTACCGCAAAACTAGTATATCTTACTGAGTTTACTTTTAAACTATAAAATGTGTTATGGAAAAGTATATATAAACAGAAAATGGGTGTCATTCTGGAAATTGTGATAGTCGGTATATTGATAAAAATTTCAATATTTTCACATTCTGTGGCTGTGAACAAGAAACATGGATGGGAACAGTTTAATGCATTTGATTTGAAAGAAGTACACATGGGTTTTCTCCACACTAGATGCATATTAAAATTAAGTTAAGACATAAGTTTCTGTGATTTTATAGTGTTATACTTCAGCCAGGCTGTCAATGTCTAAAGAGTGGTATCATGGTACATAGTAAGAACTACTTTTTCATGTTGGTTCTTCTTGGATGTAATGTAAATTCAATTTCAGGTGGTTAATTAGGTTGTATAATATGGTTGTCACCACAGTGAATAACTAAACTCTGTGTGTATAAGTGGCCTTCCTGAAATATCACACAGCCCAAAATAAATCCCCCTACTTTAATTGATTAAATTATTTTCGAAAGTAATTTTAGAAGCCCTCCGCCTCAGAGAGAGGCTTCAGTGAGGAATGACCAGACTCACACACATCCCTCCAGGAATTCAGCTTGACACTCTTGACTATGTGGTTTTTCTCTTCCTCCCTGGGGTCAAATAGAGAGCGAGGGATCACAGCAGTACGTTCCACACCCTTTAAAGACCTCAGCACTACTCAAGGGGGCATTCAGACAGCAGCGGCCCATGTGTGTGAAGTGTGTAATGTGCGTTAGGGAGCCCTGGAGGAAAAAGCCGCAGGCTGTTCAACACACCTCTCTCTCTCTCTCTATCGCTGCTCTCGCTGCAGCCCAGTACACACAGCTCGCCACACACGCACATGTTTAAATATTTCAGAGGGCGGGGGTACTGGCGACAACTTCATAAATACTCAATGATAAATGGCCCGCCTTGCCACCACCTGTCAAAGCCAGCAATGATTTATTGATTTCTTTATTTGTCACATAAAAAGAAGAGAACTCTCGCTCTCCGTCCATCCTTCACTCTCTCTCTCTCTGTCTGCCAGCTCGCTAACACAAACCAGCAGTGAGCAAATTGCTGCTTGATGTGAAAAAGAGAATTCCTCTCCTGATCCATTGGGGAGGACAACAAGATAGACTCAAAACCAAATGCTTTACTTTGTCCTCTTTATCACATGCTGTGTCTCTTTTTTATCCCTGTATCTCCCTCTGAGTTTTCTTAAGACTTGGTCCTTATTCTTGTCTTATTTCAGTGGACATAACTCATTATATCGATTCAGATGTCTATTCGTTTTCATAGGGAAAAAGATGATTTTTATGGATTTGATGTCACAAACCACAAGATGAGCTCACGGGCCGTTAAAGTTAATATGCACCATAAACAACATGATGTTTCATGATTATTACTGTCACATATAATCAAACTATGTTCCAGAACAGCTATGTTACTTTATTGAGGTACATTGTGAGGTGGCATGATATTTTTTTTTTCCTATTATGGCATAAGCACTTTTCCCCAAAATATCTATATATTATTTAATAAAAAAGATATGATACAGTATATGATATGTTTTGCTAATTCAATATTTTGAATATATATATATAGATTTCAACATAAGAAGTGTGTCTTGACCACCAATCACAATATTGAATGCTTCATTGATCACAGTGTGATATTGAAACTGTCTGCTGAAAATTCTGGATTGGAGAAAAAAATTATTATTTACATTTTAAATATTAATTAGAAAACTTTATTTTAATTGTAGTAAGTTTTACTTCAATTTTATTGTTTTTTTAATCATTTTTTTTTCATGTATTTTTGATTAAATAATTGCAGCTTTGGTGAGCATAAGACACTTTCAAAAACTACTGACCCTGATTGTTTGAATGGTAGTGTACATTTCAATTTGTTCTTCATGCAAAGCTCTCATATGGCTTTGGAAGCATGAAAACATAGCACACATGTCATATGGACAACTTTTATGATGTTTAGTACATCTAGTGTAGTGCTTTTGCACCCTTTTTTTAAGTTTGAAAGCCTTTGTTTTCATTATAATTGCAATCAGTAAATTTTTCAAAATTAGCTTTTTTGTGTTCTTTAGAAGAAAGAAAGTCATATATGATTTACACGATCAGTAAATGCATAATTTCTGCTCAAAATATCCAGTAATGAACAACTTGGCTTATCATTTTATCTTGTTGACATTTTGTCCTACAAAGCCATCTTTTTTTCTGCTTGCACTGCCAACTTGTAGATATCTACAATTTTCTTATTTCCTTTAGCCTGTGTCTTGGATCTTTCATCCCTCTCTCTGCTTTATACCTCTTTGTCTCTTGTGTCTCCTTGTCTCATCATTCCTGGCCCTGTCTCTCCCTCGCTCTCGTTCTGTGAGCTAGCAGCCTGTCGATGAGAGTCATTGGTCGGCGGCAGGCGCAGTCAATGACCCTGACAGTGCGCAGTTATCGCCCTAATTAAGATGCCACACTTGAGTTAAACCGCTGCATTAAGATTTGATGGGGAATTGATCAGAGTGTCACAGGCAGCAAGAGCAGGAGAGAGATGAAGAGAGCGGGAGATGAAGAAGGAAGGTCGGACTGCAGGCACACCCACCTCCCTGTCGATGGCGTCTGAAGCACGGGGGTCAAAGGTTAAGACAATCTTTGATTCCAGTTGATCACCCCGCTGTGTCTCCGGTCGATGGATTAATTACTATGATATTGAAGCCGTGGGATCTCAAGTGGGCTGCCAAATAGCGAGCAAGTGTTTTGCATGGATGTAATGCGTGCATGTCTTCTGTGTGTGGTTTGTGTGTGTGTGTGTGTTTTGGGTCAAAATTAATTACTCTGTTATTCAAGCTGTGTAATCTCAAGTGGACTGTCACATAGAAAGCAGTGATGTGTGTGTTGGAGCATCAGGATTAATTACGCTGTTATTGGAGTAGTGTGATCTCTGGTGGGCTGTCAAACATCAGGCTGATCTGACTGTCAGGGGACGAAGGGACAAGAGGCTAAGGAGTAGGTAATATCTGTGTAATGTTTCTATCCCCCTCTCTTTCTCTCTCTCAGCTGCTCACACACATGATCAGGTGCTCTGTATAGTGAGCTGGCTAGGTAGGCAGCACTTTAAGACATCTTATGTGCGTTATCGATGCAAAGTCTGTTCCAAAAAGAAGCCATCTTCATCATCTAGCCAAATTTTAACTGTAGTATGTTATTTCATATTGCATTTAAAGGAATAGTTTATCCAAAAATGACAATTCTGTCATTATTTACTCACCCTCAAATTGTTCCAAACCTAAGAATTCCTTCTGTTGAACACAAAAGAAGATACTCTGAAGAATGTTTTCAATGGTTTGTGCTGACAGACAGAAGAAACTCTTGGTTACTTATGTAACCCCGTTCCTGAGGAAGAATGGAGACATCCGTTTGACTGACGATTGGGATCATCGCATTCGAGAGACCATCTACTTCGAGGTAACTACCGAGCAATTCACATTGGCATGCAACTATTGCTCCAGCTGCGCGTCACATCGTTATCATCACACACCAAAGGCACCAGTGCATGCATACCAGGGTTTCCTGAGGAGGCCGAGCCGTTGACCATCCGCTCAGCGGTGGTACATCAGTCCAGTGCGACGGGCGTCTCCGTGTCGGGCGCCTTGTCTGACGAATTGGGATCCCTACCAAAGCACAATGGTGCTGCCACTTCCAGTGCCCTGTGCGAGCCACCTGCACCCCTTTTTGGTGTAGGCCGGGGCTCGCAACAAGAAGGCCATGCACCGTTGTCATAGCACTACCCACTCAGTGAGATTGGATAACACTGGGAAAATGTACCTGCTCCACTTGGAAAAGGGATGCTGCGGAAGCCCCATCCTTCCCGAAGGAGGTTTCGGAAGCAAATGCACATATGAACATTCCTTAGGTGCATTTGGAAGATTGGAGGTGATTGTAACCTTCTTGGAATGGCAGAAGTCTGCCGGGGGAACACGGTGCTCTGAGGCTATACCGTGGAATTTACACATATGGGAACCACTTAGGCCTCTTCATATGGAACCCAGCCCTCTACCGATTCTCACGGATTCATCAAGTGAGGGCCTGGCACCGGACGTTCCGCCACATCTGGCTGCCGAGGGGACGGAGGATCTCAACAGGGTCTACTGTAGGACACTCTGGAGCAGTTTTACCAAGCCGACACTAACCGGGCCCTCTCGGCGCCACTACCCGTTTGAGGTGAGAACACAGGAGTATACCGGCTCCACACGAAGGCTATAGACTCTAGCGAACGTGTTGGGGGTGTCCCAGCCCGCAACTCTACAAATATCTGCCAGCGAGGCACCACGATCCAGCGCCCAGGAGGATGCAAAACTTCTAGTAGAGTGAGCTCGCAAACTGAGCAGGCAGGGCACACCCTGTGCCTGATAATCCATGGTGGTGGCATCCACTATCCAGTGGGCCATCCTCTGCTTAGAGATGCCTTTCCCCTTCTGCCAGCCTCCGTGACAGATAATGAGCTGGTCTGAGGTCCTGAAGCTTTTTGTCCGGTCTACGTAGCACCTTAAGGTTCGGACGGGACAGAGCAAAGCTAGGGCTGGGTCTGCCTCCTCCGGGGGCAGCGCTTGCAGGCTCACCACCTGATCCCTGAAGGGAGTAGTAGGGACCTTGGGCACATAGCCGGGCCGGGGCCTAAGGGTTACCTGGGAGTCAGCCGGCCCGAGCTCTAGGCACGAATCGTCGACCGAAATGCGTGCAGGTCCCCTACCCTCTAGATGGAGGCCAGTGCAAGCAGGAGCAAAGTTTTCATTGAAAGAAACTTTAGCTCAACTGACTGCAAAGGCTCTAATGGGCCCTGCTGTAGTGTTTTAAGCACTAGAGACAGGACCCAAGAGGGTATGATGGGGGGCCGGGTAGCCCCCCTAAGGAACCTGATGACCAGATCATGCTTCCCTAACGACCTCCTTCTACGGGGTCGTGGTTAGCAGCTATTGCAGCGACATAAACTTTAAGGGTTGAGGGAGACAGCCTTCGCTCCAGCCCTTGCTGCAGAAAGGAAAGCACGACCCTGATCTGGCATCTCCGGGGGTCTTCTCGGTGAAAAGAACACCACTCGACGAACAGGTTCAACTTCAAGGCGTAAGTCTCTTGCCAAGGATGGGGTCCAACTCATCTTTGGGTATGTCACCTAAACTTCCGCTTCCCATCCAGGTACCACCTGAATCTCCAAGGTCTGGATGCGGGTGCCACGGGTGCCATCGTCTCTGAGTCCAGGTATATCCTCTAATAGGAATCCTGCCAGGGGGCTGGTGGGGCTGGGGGGGCGGCGGGAGCATTATTTCTGGAGTGCTGTCGATGGTCCGAGTGGCCAATACAGGGGGGCGCTACGCATACGGGTGCTCCTCGTGTGGGGGCCTCGGGTGGGGCCTGACCTGGGGGCACAGCGTCTGGGGTTGGCGAGCGGAGGTGGCCTGCCTGTTGGAACGCTGCTACTGTGCAGGGCCCCGCTGCCAGCTGTTTGCCAGTGTGTTTCGTGTGCGAGTTCCCTCGTTCATGGCTAGAACAACTGGCAGTGAGAGTTGTGTGCTGTGAGGACAAACAGGTCTCGGAGCGGCTCCGAAATGTCTCAAATCATCTGGACCTCTGGGATGGGTCTCCTTTTCCTCCCGGGACATAGATCTTGACAGCTCGTCGCTGTATGGTTGAGCAGACACCGAATGTGAATGCATGAAGTGACCTCAGAACCTTCCGCGCCAAAGGCGGAGTGCGGCTGCGTTGCGACATGCGATGGGAGAGCAGACCACCTTGTCGGTTGATGTACGCACCGGCCGCTGTATTGTCCGTGCGGACCATTACATGCTTGCCTCGTAAGCGCCCTTTGAGAAGGATCACCCCCAAAAGGGCAAGGTCATACTGCCAACAAACTCTTAACAATTGATATTCCCCAGTGCAGAGTGGGCCCGTCCAAAACCCCCGTACACGCACTGTATACGTGGCCCCCTACGGTCTGCTTATCCGTGTAAACGACGGCATGCCTGGAGACTTGTTCTAGGGGCACTCCTGCCCGAAGGAACGTAAGATATGACCACGAGGTGAAGGTTTGGCGACAGGCCAGTGCAACTTGGACCCGGTGAGTGCCGTGCTGCCATGCCCACCTGGGGACTCGGCCATGAAGCCAGTCCTGAAGCGGTCCCATATGTAATAGCCCTAGCGGTGTAAGTGCCGCTGCAGCTGCCATATGCCCCAGTAGCCTCTGAAATTGTTTCAGTGGGACTGCTTTCCTGCCCTTGAATGAATTCAAGCAGGTCAGCACTGACCGTGCATGTTCCTTTGTGAGGCGTGCTGTCTGTTCGACCGCATCCAACTCCATACCGAGAAAGAGATCCTCTGCGTCGGGGAGAGTTGCTCTTTTCCCAGTTGACCCGAAAACCCAACTGGCTGAGGTGCCGGAGCACCAGGTCCCTGTGCTTGCACAACTGAACCCGAGACTGTGCTAGTATAAGCCAATCATAGAGATAGTTGAGGATGCGAACACCTTGCTCTCTGAGGGGAACAAGAGCCCCCTCCGCGACTTTCGTGAAGACACGGGGAGACATGGACAGCCCTAAGGGCAGGACCTTGTACTGATATGCACATCCTCCGAACGCGAACTGCAGAAATGGTCTGCGGCGCGGAAGGATCGACACATGAAAGTAAGCATCCTTCAGGTCAACCGCTGCAAACCAATCTCGGGGACTGATGCACCCGAAGATGCGTTTCTGCGTCAACATTTTGAACGGTAACCGGTGAAGGGCCCTGTTCAAGACATGCAGGTCCAAGATTGGTCGTATCCCACCGCCTTTCTTGGGTACAATAAGGTAAGGGCTGTAAAACCCTGTATTCATATCGGCTGAGGGACTGGCTCTATCGAATCCTTCGCCAGTAGGACTGCGATCTCCGCACGTAAGACAGGAGCATCGGCCACCTTTAATGTTGTGAAGCAGATGCCACTGAACTTGGGGGGACGCCGGGTGAACTGAATCGCATAGCCGAGGCTGATGGTCTGCAGAAGCCAGTGAGACGGGCTGGATAGCGCTAGCCAGGCACCCAGATACCGTGCAAGCGATGGCGGGGAAAAACAAAACACAGGATTCTCCACCCGGCCCTCCTCCGGTGGAGGGAGTGGTGCATTCACCATCTCCCGAAGAGCAGATCCCTCCATCTCTGGGTCGCCTGTCTCAGGGCCGCTTGCTCTTCCGCTTGCCACCAGGTTTAGCGGGGGCCTGGACGGGCGGGGCGACTGCCTACGCCCCGCGCCACGGCGCCTGCTTGGGTGGAGCTGCTCGATTGCTGTGCGGGGAGGTGGGCGTACGCAGGGGGCTGGCCCTCCGGCGACGAGCAGGCTGGGATGGATGTGGCGAATCGCCTCAGCCTGCTTCTGTGCAGCCGAGAACTGCTGGGCAAAGCTCTTGACCACATCACCGGAGAGGCCCGGTCTGGGACACAGGGGCATTGATGACCCGGAACCTAGGTCAGCCAGTCCCTCATGTCGGCTAGACACAGCCAGAGATGGCACTCCTGAACCACAATTGTGGACATCGCATGACCCAGAGAACCCGCGTGACCTTCGTCGCTCGAGCACGAGGTCAGCGGTGGTTCGGAGCTCTTTCAGAACTTACGGATCGTGACCACCCTCGTGCAGGTCACTCAGTGCCTTGGCCTGATGAACCTGCAATAACGCCATGGCGTGTAAGGTGGAGGCAGCTTCTCCACAAGCCGTATAAGCACCGCCGGTCAGACCAGACGAATGCCTACAGGCCCGGGAAGGAAGTACCGGGTCTCCCCGCCAGGAGGCGGTGGACTTGGGACACAATTGCATCGCTACTGCCTGCTCCACCGGGGGGATCGCCGAATACCCCTTCGCTGCACCGCTGTCGAGGGTGGTGAGGGAGGAGGAGCTAGCAGGTCGGTTTCTGGCAGTAAAAGGTGCTGTCCATGACCTGGTAAGCTCCTCATGCACCTCCGAGGAAGAAAGGCACCGGGGCGGGACGCTGAGAACCAGCGCGAGCCACTCCGATAAACCAATCGTCCAGCCTCGAGGGTTCGGGACGCGGTGGAGGATTCCACTCGAGCCCTACCCTTTCGGCGGCCCGGGAAAGCATAGCTGTTATTTCTGGATCCGATTCAGGCTTTGCCACCATCCCGGAGGGCGGCAGCGCAGGCGAATCTTCCTCTCCAGAGAGCTCTCCCTCCGATGCAATGATCGACATCCGATCGTTGGGAGGAGCCCCAAAGGATACGGCTGGTACACTCCTTGTAGAGGGCCGCGCATTCCTTCGGCGGCTCGAGCTTTCTGCGGGCCTCACCAGGTTGGTTCCCTGCAACTAGCACTAGAAATCGCGGCAGAGCAACGGAACTTCCGCCCCCCATGGAGGTACGAAGCCTGGTCCGCATCTACTGATTGTCATACTTCCTGCAATGGAAACATGCTCATCCACGAACGCCCCCTCAGGCGCTTCATGCCCATACACTGAGGCGCGATCTTTAAAAAGACGGTCCGTCGTCTTTACAAAGACGCACCCTTGGAGCTCTTTTAGAGAAATTGCTCTTTCAGAGAAATGCTCTTTTAGTGCTGAGCGCACAGGGGAAATGGCCGCTTGCAGAACAACAGGGGGTAGTGCAGCCTGAAATGCGCAACCCACTCAACACAGGACCGACCGCCACTGAAGCACCATCCGCCAACACCAGAAGCTTCCAAGAGCGCGTTGAACTCGTAGCTCACTGAAGACACTTGGATGGATCAGAACGATGTTGTCGCTCGGCTCCGAAACGAAAAGCTGAATATGCGCTGCATCGTGGGGGCGTGGGGTTGCCTACTTAACTCACCCGCTGTGAGCATCAGCAGTGGATGCATAATTGCATGCCAATGTGCCTTTGGGCCCCCTCGTTTAGTTAACTCAAGGGGTAGATTGGTCTCTCGAAAGCGAGATCCCAATTCGTCGGTCATTGACGTGACTCGTAGTGACCGACTGAACGGGAACTCATACAGGTTTAAAACAACCTGAGGGTGAATAAATAATGACACAATTCTCTTTTTTTTTTCGGGTGAGATATCCTTTTAACGTAAATATGTGACCCTGGACCACAAAAACCAGTCCTTAGTAGCACGGTATTGTTGTAGCAATAGCCAAAATCATTGTAAGGGGTCAAAATTATTGATTAAGTTTAAAGGGTATTAGAAAAAAATCATTAGTATTAAGTGAAGATCGGATGGGTTCCGCTTAATGTATTTGTAAATTTCCTAAGTAATCTATCAAAACTAATTTTTGATTAGTGAGTGATGGGGGCTTGTCTACGCTTGCATGGGGTTGTGCACCTTTAGATGGATTTGCTCAATATTGAGATTTTTTGTTGCATCCTTAGATTCCAGATTTTTCAAATAGTTTGTGCAAAAAAAAAAAGAAAAAAATACTCGCCAATATTGCCCCTATCCTAGGCAAACCATACATCAATGGAAAGCTGTCAGATGATGTATAAATCTCAATTTCAAAAAATTTAACCTTTTGACTGGTTTTGTGGTCCAGGTCACATATATTTTAAATGTCACAACTGCCACTTTATCAGTGTAAATACACTGATGAAAAGTTCATTGACACTAAATACACTGATTAAAAGTTCATTGAAATTAAAAATTTGAGTTAATACAAAGACAATTAATCAACAGAAACATTTTGTTTACCATGAATGCTTGTCGATACATTGAGTAGTATGCTTAAACATTTTCAATTACAATAGAATAATGAAATTACTTATAAAAATGTAACTTAGTCCTACTTACGTCAAAAAACATCCTTAAGTTGAACTAATTGCATTTAATTTTAGCTATAATACTTTTTCAACAAAAAAGTTGAAAGTGAAAAAAAAGTTTTTTTTTTCCTCTTCTAAATGTGGCACACAACATGTACACATAACCAATTCATACACTTCAGGCCAAAGTTTGTTCACTTAAAGCAATGGAGTGTATTAAAACAATATGGATATGACATACTGTTGGTTTCTGCTTCTGGAACTTATGGCAAAACTGCTGTTATGCATTAGAATAAGTGTAATGATGATGCATATTAATATGCCTGACTGAACATACCCAAACAAAGCCTTTACATGTGAACACTCTACCCAATAAACAATTAAGTAAACTAGGAGACTAAGCTTAAATAAACAAAGCAATACTACAGCAATATTTTCCAATACTAAAATCTGGAGTCAGGATTTGTGAAGTAATCTTAGTTACTGAAATGAAGCCCTTGTGATAACTAGAGCCAGCATTCACTATATTAAACACTTATTTATACCCAATAATTAGCTGGCATCATAAAAAAATCAAAATACATTATTGTGGACCCAAGTCTCTTTTATGTGTGTGTGTGCTAAAACTAGAATTGGTGTGTATAAACCGGAAAAGTGGAGTTTGTTGTAGTCAGACTGTCATTATTAGATACCCCACTATTATAATAAACCAATTGAAGGCCACATCAGATTAGCATAAGAGTGACCAAGTGGCAGTCATAGTCAATAAGAGGTCAAATAGTCATGAAAAAGGGTTATTTTAGGTCACATATTTGCTCATTCCTCAGTGCATAAAACAGCGTTATGTGTGGTTTCCAAAAATAATGCATTTACTACATAATATCATGGTCAATTTCCCTGCCCCATCCTAATTCTTCACTCTCTTTTCTCATCTGCTCGCCTCTCCACAGCCAGGCATATTCAGGATCTGCTCCCCTTTACTCACCTTTTGTAAGTCCATGCTATGTGCTCTTTTTTCATACATGCATCCTGTTTGCAGCCATCTCACTCTCTCTCTCCATCATAGGGTCATTTGCCTTTTCAGATGAGATTATGAGCTGTAATGGAGGGGGAGGTGTAGACTGCTGAGACAAGGAGAAATGGCCTGTTGTGAGGATGGGAGATTTGATGGCTAGTCGATACAGAGGTAGAGAGAGGGAGAGAATGAAAAAAGAGAAAGAGATGAAGAGGCTAGGTGACATGGCAGAAGAGAAAAAGTTTCTGTATCTTGCTAAAGAAATTAGAGCAAACATATAACATATGCCTCTCTGCCTTATTATTGATCAGTATCAATTAGTTATAATTTTTCTGTTTTCAAAGTTTTCTGTTTTCTTTTTGTAGATTATAGCAGATTTTCCTTGAACAGACATGCTCACTTCTGCCGTAGAACAATTACAGGTAAACCAGTAAAGTAATGTTAAAAAACTGCATAGTGATTTAAAAAAAATTATTCACACTAAAATTTTATTGTAATGGAACTTCTTTTTTCCTGATTTTCTTTTAACGTGTTGCATTGAGAATTGGGTAAACGACAACTTTTTAACATTGAAAACCTTAATAATTAAATGTAATCTTATTTTGCCCTTTAGATTTTTTTACCTTGCAATTCAAGTCTTCTGTAGAGATAAAAAAAAGAGATTTAATCATGATTATTTTCGAAATGAGTTCAGTGAGTATTTGTACATTATTTGTTTTGTTTTTTTGTATCATTTTGCAAATGTCTGTCAAAATCCTTGATAGTTCATAATATCATAATCACTGTTCCTTTCAATGTTTGTTATTTTTTCCAAATTTGGTTACTTATGTAACCATGGTTCCCTTTCAGTTGGTCACTCTCGATGTCACGTCGGATGACTGACGAATTGGTATCTCGCTTAGAGGGACCAATCTACTTTGAGTGTAAACTAAATGAGCCAATTCACATTGGCATGCGATTATTGCATCCTGCTGCCGCTGATTACAGTGTGAGTATAAGTAGGTAGCAGATGCAGCGCATTTTCAGCTTTTCACTTCGGAGCCGAGCGATCAGATTGTTCTGCTCCTGACTACTCTACTGAAAGACGAAGACTGATCGAGTTCAGCGCGCTCTTGGAGAGCTTTTCGTGTTGGCGGTACGGTGCTTCAGCTGTGGTGGTTTCCCGTGTCGAGTGGGTTGCACACATCAGGCTGCACTACCCCCTGTTTGTGTTGCAGATGATCATCTCCCCTGTGCACCTCAGCACGCTAAAAGAGCTTTTTCCCCTAAAAAGAGCAATTTCGGGGGCGTCTTTTTAAAGACGACGTTGCTTGGCAAACTTGACTTTACGTCTTTATAAAGACGATGTGGGTCTTGCTGTAGACAACGTATCACCCGGGCGTTTTTTTGATGTGGTCGTTACCTGGCGCTGGGTGATGGTCACGATCGCTGCCTCTCGTGCCTGGGCATGAAGCACGCTGAGGTGGCTTTCGGGGATGGCTCATACTGCCATTGCGGGGGTATGACCATCTCGGTGTTGCGGACCGGACTCCGTTACCTGCAAGGGGGCGGAGTGCCCGTGCCACCGCCTAGATCTGGGGTTCCCTCTGGTGGCAGCCGGGGGTGTCCTTTTTCTGGCGGTGGGCGGACTGGTCTTACGGTCACGGTGAGGAATTCCCCTCCGGGGATGCCCAAGCCCGCCGGCACGTCGAAACCAGCTGAGCTCTCAAAAAGAGCAGGCTGGACCCTCCCGGGTGGTACCACCTGTTTCTTCCGAGGCTCACCCCGACGATCGGATGTCGATTGCAGCATCGGAGGGTGAGCCAGAGCTTTCTGGAGAGGAAGATTCGGCTGCGCTGCTCTCCTCCGGGACCGTAGCAATGCCTGGATCGGATCCAGAAATAATGGCTATGCTTTCCCGGGCCGCCGTAGGGGTAGGGCTCGAGTGAAGACTTTCACCGTGTCCCGAGCCCTCAAGGTTGCACGATTGGTTCTCGGGGTGGTCCGCGCTGGTTCTCAGCGCCCCGCCTCAGTGCCTTTCTTCCCAGAGGTGCATGAGGAGCCCAACAGGTCATGGACGGCACCTTTTTACTGCCGTAAACTGATTTGCTGGATCCTCCTCCCTCACCACCCTCGATGTGGGGCAGCTAGGGGGTTACAAGGGTCCCCGCGGTGGAGTGGTCGGTTGCGATGCAATTGTGTCCTAACACTGCCTCCACCTGGCAGGGCGAACCGTGCCTCCCCTCCCGGGTCTGTAGGTACTCGACTGGCCAGCGATGCCTATACGACCTGTGGAGAAGCTGCCTTACACGCTACGGTGTGATTGCAAGTGCACCAGGCCAAGGCACTGAGGGACTTGCACGAGGGTGGTCACGACCCGGAAGTTCGCAGAGAACTCCGCGCCGCGGCGGACCTCGCGCCACGAGCGAAGGTTACGGCGCGGTCTCTGGGTCGTGCGCTGTCCACTATGGTGGTCCGGGAGCGCCATTTCTGGCTGGCTGACATGTGCGAGACGGACAAGACATGATTCTTGAACGCCCCGTGTCCCAGGCCGGCCTGTCGGCGACACGGTGGAGAACTTGCCCAGCGGTTCTCCGCTGACCAGAGCAGATTGAGGCCATCAGGTACATCCTGCCCCGGCGTGCAGCTGCTGCCGTCGCCGAGGGCGGCCCCCTGCCTGCCGCCCGCCCGTCCAGGCCCCCGCCAAACTTGGTGGCAAGCGAGAGAGCAAGAGGCCAGGGGACGGGCGACCCAGAGGTGGAGGGACGGGCGCTTCAGGAGATGGTAAGCACCCCACTCCCTCCCCCGGAGGAGGGCCGAGCAGAGAATCTTTTCATCTTTTTCCGCCACTGACCTCTCAGTCGGTGGTACCCAAATTCTCGACAAAGGGCATTCCTCTATTTCTGGGTCCCCAGAGGGGACGGGGGGTTGTGGACGACCTAGTGCGTATCATACTCACCCTCCTCTCTCGCCAGTGAGCAGCAGTGGGCGGATCGGGAGGACGAACCAACGGACTACCCACGCACCCTCTGCTCGAACGCAGGTCAGTGTTACACACACCAGACCCCGCCTCGGACCGGCTAAGAGATGCCTGGGCCGGGTCCCTGCGTTCTTCCTTGCTGCCCCACTGTGGGTACGCCTGTAGTGCCATTGATGCCACTAGCGCATTGTCTGGGAGCCTGGCTTGAGCTACCTAGCCCGTCTCGATGGCTCCTTCGAACTGTCAGGTTCGGCTATGTGATTCAGTCGCCCGGCATCCCCCCCCAAGTCAGTGGCATCCGCTTCACAACAGTGAAGGCGGCCGATGGTCCTGTCTTGCGGGCGGAGGTCGCAGTCCTACTGGCGAAGGATGCGATAGAGCCGGTCCCTCCAGCCGATATGAAGACGGGGTTTTACAGCTCCGACTTCATTGTACCCAAGAAAGGCGGTGGGTTACGACCGATCTTGGATCTGTGTGTCTTGAACCGGGCCCTTCACCGTTTACCGTTCAAGATGTTGACGCAGGAACGCATCTTCTGGTGCATCCGTCCCCCGAGATTGGTTTGCAGCGATCGACCTGAAGGACATGTAATTTCATGTTTTGATCCTTCCGCACCACAGACCATTGCTGTACGAGGTCCTGCCCTCCGGGCTGTCCCTGTTGCCCCGTGTCTTCACGTAAGTTGCGGAGGTACCCCTTGTTCCCTTGAGAGAACAGAGCATTCGCAGTCTCAACTACCTCGACGAAAAAGTCTCAGGATCAGTTGTGCGAATACAGGGATTTGGTGCTCTCACACCTCTGGCCAATTTTGGGCCTTCGGGTCAACTGGGAAAAGGGCAAACTCTCCCCGACGCAGAGGATCTCTTTCCCTCCGTATGGAGTGGACTCGGTAAGAGCAGGATGGCGGTCCCACTGAAACAGTTCAGAGGCTCCTGGGCATATGGCAGCTACGGCGGCAGTCACGCCGCTGGGGCTGCTCCATATGAGACCGCTGCAGCACTGGCTCCATGGCTGAGTCCCGAGGTGGGCGTGGCAACGCGGCACCTTCCGGGTCCAAGTTACACCGGCCTGCCGCCAAACCTTCACCTTCACAGACTTTGCTTTCCTCCGGGCAGGAGTGCCCCTGGAGCTGGTCTCCAGGCATTCTGTGGTTTGCACGGTTGCCTCAACCACCGGCTGGGGGGCCACTTTCAACGGGCTTGCAGTGTCAGGGGTTTTGACGGGGCCCCAACTGCACTGGCTGCCTCGAGTTGCTGCAGTGCACCTTGCCCGGGGCCGTCTCAAATGGCGCTTATGAGGCAAGCGTGTACTAGTCCGCACGGACAACACAGCGACCGTTGCGTACATCAACCGACTGGGTGGTCTGCGCTCCCGTCGCTTATCGCAACTCGCCCGCCACCTCCTCCTCTGGAGTCAGAAGCATCTGAGGTCGCTTCGTGTTGTTCACATTCCTGGGCTGCTCAACCGTGCAGCCGACGAGCTGTGCTCCCCGGAGAATGGAGACTCCATCACCGGACGGTCCAACTGGTTTGAGATGTTTCAGAGTCGCTCAGGTAGACCTTTTTGCCTCTCCAGAAACCTCTCACTGCCAGTTGTTCTTCTCCCTGACCGAGGGAACACTTGGCATGGATGCACTGGCACACAGCTGGCCTCCGGCTCTTCTCAAGTATGCGTTTCCCCCAGTGAGCCTTCTGGCACAGTTGCTGTGCAAGGTCAGGGAGGACGAGGAGCAGGTCCTGCTGGTGGCACCCTATTGGCCTTCCCGGACCTGGTTCCCAGAACTAATGCTCCTCGCGACAGCCTCTCCCTGGCCGATTCCTCTGAGAAAGAATTACTGACTCAGAGACGGGGCACCCCCTGGCACCTGCGTCCAGACCTCTGAAAACTTCATGCCCGGTCCCTGGACGGGACGCAGAGGTTCTGAGGGGCCTACCCCAAGAGGTAGTTGACACATCACTTCAGCGAGAGCGCCTACGCATTGAAGTGGAACCTGTTCGTTAGTGGTGTTCTTCTCGCCGAGAAGACCCCCGAAGTTGATCGATTGGAGTTGTGCTGTCCTTTTTGCAGCAAGGGTTGGAGTGAAGGCTGTCTCCCTCCACCCTTAAAAGTTTATGTCGCTGCAATCGCTGCAAACCACGACCCCGTAGAAGGAGGTCGATGGGGAAGCATGACCTGATCGTCAGGTTCCTTAAGTGGGCGAGAAGGTTAAATCCTCCACGGCCACCCTCTATTCCCTCGTAGGACCTGACTCTGGTGCTCACGGCACTTGAGCCTTTTTGCAGGTGGTTGAGCTAAAGTTTCTTTCAATGAAAACTCTGCTCCTGCTTGCACTGGCTTCCATCAAGAGGTTAGGGGACCTGCATGCATTTTCGGTCACCGATTCGTGCCTAGAGAGGGCCCGGCTACGTGCCCAAGGTTCCCACTAATCCCTTCAGAGATCAGGTGGTGAGCCTGCAAGCACTGCCCCAGAGGAGGCAGACCCAGCCCTAGCTTTGCGCTGTCTCGTCCGAGCCTTAAGGTGCTACGTAGCCCGGACGCAAAGCTTCAGGACCTCAGATCAGCTCTTTTTCTGTTATGGAGGCCGGCAGAAGGGGAATGCCGTTTCTAAGCAGTGGATGGCCCACTGGATTGTGGATGCCTTCACCCTGGCTTATCAGGCACAGGGTGGGCCCTGCCCGCTCAGGTTGCGAGCTCACTCAATTAGAAGTGTTGCATCCTCCTGGGCGCCGGCTCATGGCGCCTCGCTGACAGATATCTGTAAGGCTGCGGGCTGGGCGACCCCTAACACATTCGCTATATTCTATAGCCTTCGTGTGGAGCCGGTATCCTCAACTCAGATGGGTAGAAGCACTGAGAGGCCCCGCTTCGGGTCGGCTTTCAAAACCACTCCAGAGAGTCCATACAATAGACCCTGTTGAGTTCCTCCGTCCCCACGGCAGCCAGACGTGGCGGAGAGTCCGGCGCCAGGCCTTCACTCGCTGAATCCTCAAAAAGAGAGAACTGTAGAAAAAAAAGGTGGCTGGGTTCCATATGTAAGACTTAAGTGGATCTCATATGTGTTAAGTCCATGGTATAGCCTCGAGTCCGTGTTTCACCGGCAGACTTCTGCCATTCCAAGAGGGTTCAGTCACCTCCATTCTTCGATATGCACCTAAGGGATGTCCATATGTGTATTGCTCCGAACCTCCTTCGGGAAGGTTCGAGCTTCCGTAACGTCCCTGTTCCAAGTAGAACGGGTGCTTTCCCCAGTGTTATCCAGTCTACTCAGTGGGTAGTGCCATTGTAGCAGTAGCTGGTCCTCTTGTGAAGATGCCCTGGCCTACGCCAAAAAGTAGGGTTGCAGGTGGCTTCCACAGGACACTGGATGGGGCGGTAGCTGTGGCCTTTTTGGTAGGATCCCAATTCGTCGGTTACATACGTAACCGAGACTTTCTTTATATATGAAAAATATTATATATATAGATATATCCATTTAGATTTATTTTCATTGCAAAGTGGTAATTGGCAGTTGTTCAAGTCAAGCTTTTTTTTTCTGAATTCGTTTGCTCTTTTGATTGAAAAAAATTATATTTTATTTATTTATCTTTTAAAATGAAAGGATGCTTTCATTTAAAAAATGAATGTTATTCCTTCATGAAACTATGAAGTAATAAAATGAAAGAATATATATCATTCAGCATATTTTTGATATTTTCTATATATGAGAGATATGAAGCTGGACATGTTTCGAACTAAACATGTTTAATCAAACCTAAGCATCTTTTCATTTTAAATATAAAATAAATAAATATTATTTTCTTAACAAATCAAAAGAGCAATGATTATTCAGAAAGAAAAGTTGACTTGAACTCTGCCAATTAAACCACTTTTCATAAATCAATCTTACATGATTGATTAACTGAATATGTTTCCCTTTCACATGCCCTTTTCATGGTTTGCACAAATTGTCTTTAGGATTCTAGATGTTATTTTATATTTGAAAATCACAGACCTGAACTGAAATTTATAAATAAAGAAATAATAAAATCTTCTTTTCTTGAAAAAAGAAAAAGACAACAATATCGCCACTCTTTTGAACTTGAACTCTGCCAATGGTACCGACTTTGCATAAACTAAAATCATTAACAACAAAAACAAGGAATGATTGGCATGAATTAATGCATGAACAGGAGAAAATCCAAACTTTATTATTAGTATACAAGTACTTTTAATGTTGAACCTGTCATCTTCGCAATGACCTAAAACTATCATCCAATCGAACCTCTGATGGTACACCAACGTCGGCCATATTCAATATGGAAGCTGGCTCGTTGAACTCAACGGAGAGATGTTTTCACACGGCTACTTAATGCCTTTAGGTCTTTGGGAGACCGAATGGAGCGACGCGTCCCCAGATCCAAATACGCCCCATGTCCATGTAAAGGCCATTCCTCTGCCACGGTAGCTATTGCTGGTTGATGTATGCAGGGGATGGGGGATAGAGATTAACCTTGGCTTTATGGTTGAGGGCGGGGCTTGATGGCTGACTTTAGGGAGGGAGTGAAGGAAAGCCCCGCCTTTATGCATCATAAACAGGGCAAATGGTGCATATGCAAAGTGCCTCTAAACGAGGAACAATCCATCAGGGTCTTAACGAGGGATTTCTAATCAAACAGAGGTCAGTATGTATGGGGACAATGACAGCAGAATGGGATGTAGCAGGATACTGAGAAGATTACGCTTTCTAGTACTAATTTTTAAATTCACATTTTTTCTTTGTCTCTCTCATACAAAGTCACACACATACTGCCTGTATGTAAACAAATGCTTACACACAGACACTCTGTAAGAACAGAGCTGTTACATTGCCTGACAATGTCACTTCTATTGCCATCAGTGAACAGAATGAAGTCAAACTGTCCCCCACACTCTGTCAAACTCTCCCTCTCTATTTGATGCTCATGGTCCCTTGGGTGTACAGACTGATAGAGACAGACCTCTATTTAGGACACACTCAAAGCTGTTCTGGACTGACACATGAAAGTTGGTCAGGGGGCTAAAGCAGACACTTACCTCAGTATCTACTCCAGTGTTTTTTTTCTGGTCTTTAATTTTGTTTGTGGTAGTCTTTTTGTAGGTTTGGTTTATGTCAACCACTCCTGTATTTTATTTATTTTAGTTTAATTACAATACATTGTTTATTATGGTATTTCATATTATGTTTCTGGTCGTTTTTTTTCAATTTTGTTTGTCATTTGTGGCAATCTTGGCAGGTGGATGTCAACCACGCGGACACTTTCATCTCTTCCGTCCTTCATCACTCGGGTCATCGTCAAAGTTGATATTCTGTGGTGGAAAATATTTAGCAATGACTAAGTTTCAACCACTCCGGTTTTTGTTTTGTTTTGTTTTGCTTTGTTTTGGTTTTGTGTGGCTAGATTAAGCTTTTTTTAATAAACTTTTGTATGCAGGTGTAAGATTTATTTTTCAGGTTTATGTAAGTATTTTATTTTAGTGTTAATAAATATCTGATTTATTACAGAAAATATTATACACCATCGTTAGCGCAGCAAGGGACTCGTCGTAAACTGGTTTGGAAGAATATATATTGTGAAAAAGCACTGTACAAATAAATATAAAATTTTGGAAGAATATTGTGAAAAGCACTGTACAAATAAATATACTTTTTTTTTGTTATTGTCCAAATCTATCTGTCTGTTGTAGTATGCACATACAATATGGATGTCAGGAACAAATAAAAAATATTGTCCATCAGTATCTTCTGTGACTTGTGAATTCAATCTCTCTCAACGTACCTCCTAATCAAGCACAGGCACATCTAACGCCTGTGACTGAACTGCTGGTGAGGGTTTCCCCTGATTGCTTGTGAGTGATTCCCCCATCAGAAGGAGACACGGGGCAGGCTGTTCCACTCTAATAGTGTGAGAGTGTGTTTGTCTCTCTCCGTCACCCTGTGGCTGTAATGTGAGGGGACATGTACGATTGACCTCCACATCACTGCTAACAGAGTGTCCAGCCAGTAATGTGCTGTAAAGAAAGACAGACTATTACCCCTCCTCCCTGCACACACACCACCCCACACACACACACACACACACAGTGTGCAATGGGGTTTCTGTGTTGGTGTGTGTGAGAGTGCATGTTATTAGAGGATGTCGAACCCTAACATGTCATTGGGTCATTTTTATGGGCATGTCAGTAAAGACACATCAAACGCAGAAAGGCTCTTTTATTGTTTTCATACGGCCTTTCAGCGGATCATATCTTGTATGAAGACAGCCTTTAACCCCACCCAGTTCTCTGTGAATGGATACTTAAAGCGATAGTTCAGGCAAAAATTAAAATTCTGACAAATTTATTCACTTTCATTTTGTTCCAAATACGTACATTGAAAAAAAGATGTAGAAACAAATTTCACTCAGATTGCTAGTAAATTGCACAAATAATTACAAAGACTGAAATAGTATTTTCTTCTAAAAAGTACTCTAATAATCTTTGTTTCATTTACAACTTCGAAAAATAATTTGAAGACCTTCTGTCTTCTGTGGAAATCAACAGATGTTTAGAAGAATATCTCAGCTGCTCTTTTTCCTCAATATATATATATAGATATTATATTAAATCATATATATATATAGTACAGTGGATTATATATATCTATTAGTAAAAAATCAAGAGCCAAATCCTTATTTCTTAAAAAGTCCTCCCTCACAACATCACTCCTGCCTAGTCAGTGGCTTGCACGGACATTGAGAAAACATGTATATTTGGGATTTCTAATGTTCTCTGGACATTAGAAGAGCATCAGTTTCCAGCGTGCAGATAATCTGAGGTGACAGCTTACTGCCATCAGCCTGTCGGCCTGTCATCATGGCAATAAAAGCTGATGGAGGGTGATTGGAAGCGATCCCTGTCCCCTCTTAGTGTCATGCCGGATGACAGCAGTCCTCTGGCGGGGGATGGAGTGGACAGAAAAGAGAGGGAAAGGATGGAAAGAAGAGGCAGGATAGCTGAATGGCCGTGGCAGACTGTCCCAGAGGATCTGTCCCTTCACTTTGACCCTCTGACCCTGAGGACAGATGTGCACCTGGACAACAAACCCATAGACACACATGCAAAGACGCACATGGGCTCAAATAAATATGGGTAGATCTTCTGTACAAATTAATTTAGATGTGCTGATCTGTTTATACAGTACAGCATATAAAAAACACGCACACGCCGTCTAACTGAACCTGCTCTAAACCTTCTCATTTGTTTGTATGAATTCTGGGGTAGAATTTTATTTTATTTGTTTTTCGTAAAATATACAAACCTATACATTAAAGAATTGTGCTTTTTATGCGTGTGGAAAAATGTAATAATACCAGTGCCCATCATTAACCAAATAGAGGAGACCTGTTAGTTGTCACAGTTACTCCAGTGAACATTTCTCAGGTTTGGTTTACTGTTAAAAGTCGTTTTCTGTACCTTAAAATCTTAAAACAATAAAGCTGCTGAACAGTTCCACTATTATTGCCCAGGAATTAAAAAATTTAAAATACCGGCCCAAATGCATGCAGCAAGTTGTCGCAGTGAAACCTGGTTTTACATTAATTAATGTAATTAAATTTTATTTAATTTAATCTGTAAAATAGTCATGCAACACAAAACAATTATTAAAACAGTAATAAACAGTAATAATAAATATAAAAGGTAACATATATATGACTTATAAATAACAATTATAAGTATTTACTGATATTTTTGTAAATTAAATTATAATTGTTATATTTATAAAATTTGAAAACACATTTGAAAATTAAAATGTGAGAACTAGACCCAATGTGACATTTACTGTATTTTGAAAAATGTATGTTTTGAGAACACAGATGAGAGAAAAGATTTGTAACTTTACCCTGTGATTATGAAATGATCTCTCTCTCTCTCTCTCTCTCTCTGCTCTCTCTATTTATTGCATTCTTTCTGCTTGCAAATCTGAAAAAATAGTTAACCTAAAAAATTTAAATTTGATTAACACTGCCTTAAATTTCTGTCTGTTCAACATTCACAGCTGTTGCATGGCTTCAGGTGACTTAATATATAACATAAAAAATAAGTAGTCATACTAATGTCTTTCTTGTTAACTTGAGCTTGACAGCTCCAATAGTTTATCCTTGTCCAAACTGCACAAGAAAGAAAGTCATACAAGTTTGGAACAACATGAGGAACGACATGAGTAAACGATGACAAAATATTCATTTTCAGTGGACTACCCTTTTAAAGCTCAGAAGTCATAACAATACTTAGGAAGTTAATAAAACATTATATCTCACTCTCTGTGCCTCTCATGTCAGGGTTCAGGATTTACCCACCACTTTTGTTCAGTCCATCCTCTCCTCTGCTTTCTCTCCTGGCCCCGGTATCGATCTCTGTCAGTATCCAATGTCAAAGACACATTCAGAGATGCTTTTCCTCTCTCGTTAATAATTCACATTGCCTGAATCATCAATAATAATTCTCACCAAGCAATCATTCAGCTTTACCACCATTCACCCTGGGTCTCCTTCGCTTACTCTTTGTCAGTCTCATACATCTCATCTCATCTGAGTTTTTCTTCTCAGATCACATATGCCCTTTCTCTTAGTCAACATGAAATTAAAACTGACCCGATTTACTTTCTTGATGCATGTTTCTGTCTTATTGTTAGCAATTTATCACTGCATTTTATCTATTAGAAAAAAAACAATTTGGCATAATAATGTGAAATGTAATAACGATGTTACTACAATGTAGTAAAATTAAACATTAAGAAACTCAATAAACCAATTTTTCAAGCACCCACAGTTGTGGTTTATTGTACTGTACTATATCCTAAGCATTACTGAATATAACATTAGTACTGTGTGTCATGGTTTCATTTGTACAATGAAAAGTATTTTATTTCACTATATAAATCAAATGAACAGTTACCAAGAATGCTGTCCAGCATGCGACACCTCAAAGGCTCTGTAAATTCTTCATTGCACTATTCTCTGAAATGACAGGCGCCAGTGTGGAGGAAATATCAGCTGAAACAGCAAGAAGCAAATATGAGAAGTATTGTTTGCTTTACATTCCCCTTACCCAGGTAAATGCAGATGGGGGATATAACATCAAAATCGTATGACAGATCAAAATCCATTTTTACTCAATGCACAAAAATTATGTTCTGAAATGTTTACAATTATTATTTTTTTCAGTTTCACTCATGTATATTCAGAGTGTAATATTGTTTTCTTTTTTTAAATGAATGATTTCTGTGTACATGTGAACAACTGAACCTGTACAGTTAAAAAAGAACCTGTACTAAGTTGAAACTGCCACTGTTACAATCAAACCCAGGCCTTTGAGTTCAAATTCCGAAGGATTTTCAAACAATATTTTCTGTGGCGAAAACATTTCAGACACAGAGGTATGTTTTCATTCTCTCTGTAAGACTAAAGCTACAATATCAGAGACTATCCAGCCACACTGGAAGAGAGAGAGAGGAGAGACTGTCTAATGTGTACGTAAAATCTCCAGCGGGGCTCGTGCCAAGTGTAAGTGGTTGAGTGATATTGGCAAAAAGACAGAGGAGAAAAAGAGCACGTAAGATTTAGGCATTTTCCTTAATGCTATAAGAGGTTATTGATATTTTGATTTTTGCTGTGGGGCAGCCCATGCTGAGACAGCATCTTTGTAGCCGTCTGTTTATGGGTGAAAGACATGCAACTCGCTCCCAGAAAATCCTCCTTTGGGAATGCCGCAGCAAGTCGAGGTGAGAGAGACAGAAAAGACAGAAAGGATGCTACTCACAGTACAGAGAGAAAGAGAGTGAATTGAGACACTGCCAATAAGAAAACCCTCTCTTTGTAACTCTTATTTAGCCAGTGAACTAGTTTTGCCCTAAAATTAATCATTACACTAAAACAGATTGATTCCCTCCATTATTAAAAGAACCCATTCTGATACTCTTCCAGTGTCTGTGGCCAAATTGCAGCACTTACCCGAGCGAGCCCCCACTGTATAAACAATATTTTTTATGACACATCTAATGTAATAATCTAAAAGTAATGTTAATAATTTTTTTGAAAAAAAAAAATTAAACCACAAATTACAGTTGTTTTTTTCGATAAAGACAATAACATAGAGACAAATGCATATGTACACCTCATTATCAACTAAATGTATTAAGTTTTTGAGTTATCATTTTGTAACATTTTTCCTTATCCCCAAGGCTGCATTTATTTGATCAAAAATACAGAAATACACATATTGTGAAATATGATTACAACTTAAAATAACATCACAACATGAAATAAATTAACACACACACACACACACATATATATATATAATATATATCTAATGCTTGATTAATATAATTTGCCATTGTGGCTAAAATAGGCCTAACTGAAATCGTTTGGCGAAGTGATATGGACATGTAATGCGGTCAAGATCTGCTTGGAATTACTTTAAGTGTGTTTCCCTGAAAATATTTGCAGACCTTAGAATGTTCGTCAACCAGTCAGATTCAAGCATTCAACAGCCCTGTAGTATAATAAAGCTATAGTATTATGTTATATATATGTACCACACATTCTCAACATTCATACTCTCTTGATGTATATTTATGGCAACTCCTCTGTGTCACCGCTCATCCCTGAGGACACAAGGGCTAATTGATGAGCCCCCCTCTCTCCTTCCCCTCTGGTACTGTCAGTACTGACTGAGAGCAGGGTAAATAAATATTAGTCCCTCGCTCTCTCCCTTTAACCACCGGAAAGCAGTAATCACCACAGACCATATATACACACACACACACACATAGACACATGCATTAGTCCTTGGTGCTGTTCTTAATGACCCCCGCAGGGATGATGCTCTGTTAGCCTAGCAGCTTCTGCGGGGAACAGGGGCCTGTTGCACCCACTGTGTGTAAGTTAGAATTTGTTGCAGCTGTACCATAAGTGGTTACACACTACAAAATCTTAGTGTGTCATGCTACTAAACTTAATTAAAGCAAAATTCTAGCTAACATACACACACACACATTAATGTTATTTTTATTTAAACTTGCATGTCATGCATTTAAATGTACACCTAAACTAGTTACTAATTACACATTTAATGATGAAGTTGCAATTTCAAAATATATTCACTTGTAATATTGAATAGCAGTTAAAATTATAATCAAGTACTTTGCATGTGCTGTAGTATGTTAGTTAACACAACAAATAAGTGTACTTCTTTAAAGCATGTCAAAAGATTAGTAAAATAAAATTTGAAATGCACTTTAAAGTAAAACTTTTAATTTGATTATTACAAAGTATACTTCTGAAAATATGAAAGTATATGAACAGGGTACTTGTAGGGCGTTAAATTTAATTAATATTATATTATCTGCAAGTCCAGTTTTTAATATACTTTTAAGATTTGAAGTACAATTAAGTGCACTTCTTTTAAAAAAATCATACTTCACCTCAAATCACATGTTTTTCAGACAGGTCCAGCTAATACCAGAGTCATTCCAGAGTAAACAAAGAGGTGATGTCTCTATTATAAAAATAATTGGCTATTTGAACTTTAAGGCAGGGTTAATATACCACAGTTTTCAGCATTATGATTTTTCACATTCATTTTCATATGAGTATACATCTTTTATAATGTCATAATAATGATAAATGTCACAATTTACAATTCAAGTGCTATATAACCTGTGAAAGCATTTAGATTGCTCTATGTTATCAATCTTTTTTTTTTTTTTGAATGATAAAAATAATCAGAAACTCACACAGAACATTACATTACATTACACGCCAGTCTAAAAGAATGAAACCATGTGTGCCATTTTCCTGGTGACCATCTCACTTTATAGGATATGAATGTTCTGTAACTGTACCTTTACTGAACGCCTACCTGTCCTCCTATTTAGCCATCAAGGCTGCTGCACAGAGGGCCAATGGAAACACAGCAGTTCTGAAGAACCATCCAGCTCAGGGATATGTGACACCCTAGGACAACCTTACCTGTGGTTGTGTGTGTGTGTGTGTGTGTGTGTTTCTGAAGGGTGTAAAGACAGATACAGAGCGAGCCTTCAGCTTTCAAAATAAACAAAATCCTCAGTGACAGATTCACCTCGTTGTGTAAGTGTGTTTTTGAGGAACGAAAAGAAAGAGAGGAGAGAAATAGAGAGAGAGAGAAACACTAAGGTGTCATTTAAGGGTCAGTGCTTGCTCTCACTTCCTGTCTGTATTGATAGTTGTTTCCTGCTGGTGTAGGAAGAGGCTAACGGGTAACAGGAGAGAGTGTTTGCACTGCCACACACTCTGATTGTGTCTGCAGAAAAAAAGCCTACTTGATAAATTATGAATGAGAGACTGATGGAGGGGATAGGAGGATGAACGAAAAGAGGGAGGAGGGACAGCAGGAGGATGAGATGGGGTGACGTTATGGTGTTATCTCCGGCTATACCAAAACAGCTGGAGAACTGAAAGGGAGATGAGTATTGTACCATACACACACTCACACCGTCTCTGTGATTTTGGATTTATAAACCCTAGTCGTGCTTGCAGAACTAAAAACACAACTATTCATAGATGATAGCCCCAACATCCATATTTTATATGATAAAACTATGGATACTGTATGTCACTTGTGTGTGTGTGTGTGTGTGTGTGTGTTCGCGCTATTAGATCTGCTTTTAGAAGTCATGACCTTAAATCCAATGTTCTTTTCTCAGATTTAACTCGAAACCATTTTTGTACTCATAAATGTAATTTTACTCACTGCACCCTCTCTCAGTGTTTTTCCTTTAGACCTTTTTGCTTTTTTTAGCCCAGTAAAGAGGCTAAGAATTAAAGAAAGATGTAACGGTAAACTAAATTAAAGCCTGTCTTATATTTGATCCATAATTGATTATGTTCATGTGGGATGATATGCGAGGAATAAAAAAGTATAAAGAAAGCGCGAGAAAGATAGATGGTGGGGGGTGGTGGCTAACAAGCTTGTCTCCTTCTGGATGACGGCTTTGTGACCGCAGGTTGAGCAGAGACGGGCTCGCTTTTCCCTGCTTGATGTTTTGCCTTTTTTTCTTTTTTAATGAGTGTCAGGACTGTTCTTTTTCTTTAAAGGGAGAGGAGAGGGGGTGAAATCAGAACAACAAAACAACAAGAAAGCAGAAAAAAGACCAAAAGAACAAGCGTTTTTGATAAAGTGCTTACAGAGCGATTACTATTAGTTGTGCAGAGATGGCGCAGCACTCACACAGGGCGAGAAAGCATGGCAAAGACATGTGCTCGCCTAGTAGTGTACAAACTTGAGAAACGGAATATTATCATTTATAAAATTCATTTCATTCAGGAGAACTAAACAAAAACATGATATCTCGTGTATACTACCTTCCGTCCCTTACAGTATTTTATAAAGCTATTATATATTTTAAATATAACGATATGTTTATAATAATATCCCAATAAAATGAAATGACCAAAAGACTAATTGTCTTATAAATGCAACACATTTTATTACATTTTGTGGCATCAGTGTGCATCTCATTTGTAAAAAAAAAAAAAAAAATCTACCTTCAAATTAAAAACAGTTTCTTGCCTTTAATTTTTTAAGTTAATCAAGTGCTCTGTACAATTCATTTCAACTTAAATTATATTAAATATACTTAAAATTTAGATTAATCTTGTATATAGCTTAAATAAGTTATAAGTTCCATTATTTTTTGAATTAATGTACATGGTAAAATCGTTTAAACAGCATTTTAAGCTTAGTTTTACATCAAAATGAAAAAATTCACAGCTCATTTTAAAGGTGACATATTATGCCTCTTTTTACAATATGTTATATAAGTCTCTGGTGTCCCCAGAATGTTTCTGTGAAGTTTCAGCTCAATTTGAGTTGCAGCTCAAAATACTCCACAGATCATTTATTATATCCTTTTGAAAATGCCTATTTTGAGTGAAAACAGAAACACGCTGTTTTTCGGCCCTGTTTCTTTAAATGTAAATTAGCTACTTCTCCCCGCCCCATTTTCCAGAATAGAGTTGAGCCATTACAGCTCGGACCTCCTAAAAACATTTGTTATGGTTCTGATTAGAATGATTATCACACTGAAATCCCCTCACGGGTTTTAAACCATATGAGTGTAAACTTCTGATATACGGTTTTCTGAGAGCACACATCCGAAGCCCACGGACAGAAAGCAGCCACCACACAGCATGTGAGTACTAAAATAAGTTCTCATTCACACAAGTTTACGTAAAAAACACACACAAGTTACAAAAACCATTTGTTTGTCTGTGCAATGTAAAACTGCTGGACAAATAAAATCGCAATGTCATTATATTCCTAAATCTTAAAAATATGTTCTTGATGTATCATACTGATGCAACGCCAATACAGAACAGTTAGCATTTTTTGGCTCAACGTTTCGCGCATGCACATAAGAACTTGTACCCCGTTGTCGTCTTGCGAAAACACAATGACGGCACCCTGGATGTGAAACGTAACAGATTAAGGGCGGTAATATTTATGAGTCCTCTTTGCACGTCACCAAGGCTGAAATTCAGACTGTCGTTTTTCCCCTTCAGACTCTATGCAGACAAAAGAGCTCACCAACAAAAAGTCCAACTTCGGTGGTTCTAATCTTTATCCGCTCGTTTCCACACGTATGGTAGCCATGCACCGGGAGACCGATTCACTAGACACCATATAACACCGGAAACAGTACAGATAATTTCATAGAAGAAAATCACCTTTAACTCACCTTCATGTTGTTCCAAACCTATATGACTTTATTACCCGCCTTTCTGAAACGCGTCGATTTTTACAAAGCTCATCGGTCTGAAAAACGAGGTGTGCTCTGATTGGCCAACTATACAGTGAGTACCTGGTGAATTTGCGGCCGAGATACCTCAAGCGTGTGATGGAAATGGGATGTCCCCTTACCATAACCGTTGATGCTTGTCCAGCTGGAGCGAAGAGACAAACCTTAAAACCCACTTTTAAAACGAGTCATGTGGCTTGGCATCCATGGGAAAATAATTACGGATTAATCAATGAACTGTCATTTTTCACGCTTTGGGGGGCGGCGTTGCATGCGCCGCTAACCATAAAACATGTCCAATATGTTGAAACTCAGCGAGAAATGACAAACAACAAGTGCTACTCTACACTGCACAAAAAACTCGCGTTTGATTCGTCAGTGGCAAATCCTTTAAATATTAAAAAATTTACTTACAGTCTGTGAGTAAGAACAGCCGTCATTGTAGTCTACTCTACCAGATCAGGAAACAGTCCTCCATAAAATGCGCTGGCCACATCTGATATTGGGGTTAAACTGTTCTGGAACAGTGTTGTAATACAACTTAAACACTGATTTCTAGACGTGTCCATTTTTGGAAAGCCAAACAAAATAGTTTCGCTTTCACAACGAAACAGCGTCACACACCACGGCCTTGAGTGAGCGGAGGCCTAGAGTGAGCCGCGGCCTAGAGTGAGGAACGGCCGGCAGGCTGAGTGAGCAGAGGCGGGCGGGCTTGAGAACGGCACGGCCAGCAGATTCGAGGAAGGAGTGTCCGGCAGTCTTGCGGCAACCACATGTGCCGACCCCGGGCTGGACTCCGCTTCGTCCACGGTGAAAGCCGAGGCGGCGATCGACAGCGCGAAGTTGATGTCTAACATCTGCTTTTGTGTTTGACATACATAAAATATCACAAATGTAAATAATGACTGAATTTTCATATTTCTTAATGTTAGCTTTGAGTGGGAGATGCTCCAATTTTTCAGTGGGTTAAGTGTGAAGTTTTAATACTGAGTCTTTTTTTTGAGCGGCAATCCTCTCAGACTCATGAATCTCACTAGAGGGAGGCATGATGAAATGGACAGACAGTATTTGAAGGGCTACGAATGCAGCACGTCTTTTCCTCACACACTTAGAGTCCCTCACCGAGTGTCTCTTCATTAGAACGCTTCTCCTGTCAAAGCCACAATGATAATCCAACCTTTCAAGTGACTGGAGAGAAGCGACAGAGCTCTTTGTCTGCTTTTAATACAAACGATGAAATGAAAAACTAAAGGAGGGAACAATGAACACAGGCTATTATTCTCAGCCAAACTGACTTTTATCTGCATTTAAGATGTGACAGGAGATAAATAATGTTTCGCTGGCTGTCAGCAGTGTTCTTTACTGTTGCGGCACAGAGGCATTCCAAAGTTTTAGCGTCTTTTAAAATGCGGATCCTATTGAATTCTTCATGAGAAAGTGAAAAAAAAAAACTGAAGAAATGAGACCAGGCAAGAGGAGGTCTACTTAACAGTAAATAAGATTGACAAAGACAACAGAAGAAGCGGTAGGCTTGTGTTGATCCTTTTGGTGAATATAAGGAATGAAATCCATGCTGAACTGCCTGTAATTGCTCATGAAAGCCAAACTACAAGCTTTCTCCTCTATGCATCATCTTCTCTTGTCCTACTCTGTTATTCCACCTGACCAAGGCCTGGATCTTTCCTGACTGTTGGAGAGGTTGTTTGGAGATGCGTGGTGACTGGTAGCTTTTTAGGTGCTGCCACTACAGGACATTTAAGGGCTGTGACAGTTGCTGTGCTGCCTCTGCCTGGCCTTGTCACCTTGGTTACAGTCTACCTTTAGTGTGAGTCACTGTCTGGCAACATAACCGCACACACAGACTGCACCAGTGAACTCCATACAATCTTTGATGAATGCCAGAAATAGAGTAAAAAAAATAATAAAAACCTTCTGTAAGTAATGTGTTAGTTAGAAACTGATTACATGTAATCAGATTCCAAAAATACTTGCAATTAGATCATATCGCATTTTTAAATACTTATAATCTGATTAAATTATTTCAAACCTGGAAGACTTTTGCTGTGTAAAGTCATTGCTGTTTTCATGTTTATTAATATTTGTTCATGTAATGCAGGGATTCAAAAAAATTTTTGGCAGCTGAACCCTTTTTACCAAAAATATTTTTTAAGTAACCCTGAAATTGTAAGGTTGCATTTCAATAATTTAACAATATATTTGCATGCTCTCCGATGGTCAGATGACCATGTATATTCATATATTGTGCAATTTCTTCAGATACTGATGTAATATGATGTTTAATGCATTTCATGTTGTTGATAACAAAGAATGGAATATATTTTCTTTATCTTTGTATTTAGATCAATAGGGTACAAAATAATTCTATTGACATCTATGTAATAAACTAGTTAGGTCAACAGTAATCTAAAAGTAACCAAAAAGTAGTCGATTATATTACTGTAATCTAATAGATCACATTACTAATAGCAATTTCTATCGTGTAATTTGTAATCAGTAACACGCTACAACTTTTCTGCAATCTAGCACTGTGAGTAATCAAACTGAAAACAACATATTTAGAAGGAACAATGTAACATGTTTAATCTCCTTCTATTTGTTGAAACAAAAGAGGAGGGGAAAGACTAAGATAAATACGGGGTGCTAGGAAAGTGTGAATTGGATTTATTAAACACTGCAGGTTCAGAACCACATAACCACAACCCTTAAATAATGTTATTAAGACTAGGATGAACACACACACACACACACACATACTGTACATACATAAAAATGCAAACAAATTATAAGGAATGGGCTTTGTTGAATGAAATGATTGGTGTTTGCGCGCGTGTGTGTGTTCATAGGGGGTGGATGATTAGATTTCCATTAATGAGAGGGGATAATGATGGGGCGGGTGGACGCTTCAGTATGGGGGGTGAATTAAAACAGCATTGACTATGTGGCAGTGCATGCTATAAATTAGGTGTGGTGTGGTCAGTCTGCCAAAACTCCATTACATCTTCCTATCCATCCCAGATTAGAATATCCCTCCATCCCTCCACTCTTTTAGCCCTCCACGCTTTCCCTTCACCACAGGCCTGTGGCCCACTGCGTATAATCAAATTAATTAACATTCCCCAGATCTTTAGCTCGTTAATCTATTTGTAGCGGTCAGCATAAATGCGTCACAGTCTTTTTTCAGGCCGTGGTTGTACTCATGAAAAAAAAAAACAAGGCTGAGGATCTCACACACACATTTACCATGATATCTATATCTTGGGAAATTACCACGCAGACTTCTATTTGATACTTCAGCTTATTGGCTAAAATAAACCAGATTACAGACCTATTATATAGATATAATTATCCTACTAATATAGATTATACAGACGTATTCTGTGTTGTGTTGTGTGTGTGTGTACGTGTGTTCACACTACCATTTAAAAATCTGGTGTCCAGATACCAATGATGTTTTTATTAAGATGCCTCTTTATGTTCACCAAGGCTGCAAAACTACAGTAAAAACATCAATATTGTGAAATAATATTTTAAAGATTTAAGAGTTTAAAAGGACTATTTTGAATATACCATAAATTTACATACACTATTTACATAAAATGTAATTATTTTCCTGCGATGGCAAAGCTGATGGTCAGCAGCATTACTCGTCTTCAATACATGAGCCTTCGGAAATAATTCTATATTCTGATCCAAGAAACATTTCTTAATACTATAATGTTGAACATTGTTCTGCAATATTAATTTATAATTTTTTTTTTAAAGGATGTGTTTAAATGAAAATTAAGACAGGGCACATTAACTTTGTCATCTGTAGCAATATGTCACAAGGCAAAGGAAAATGCTTCCTTTTTAGTAATCATTGTCATGTAAATGTGCCCAAGGTCAAAAGAACATCATTTATTTTTAACAGATTTTATTTGTAACTTTTTTTTCACTATTTTATGATTTTTAATGCATCTTTGTAAATAAAGGTATGCATTTCTTTAAAAATCTTACGGACCTCAAACTTGTGAACAGTATTTTCTATATAATATTTTATATTATTCACAAGCCATATATAACTATATATATATATATTATATACAAACCAATTTTTATATTTTGACATATCATTATTATATTTTATTTAATCTTTTTTACCTTTTGGGACACCACTAAAATAAGCTTTTGTTTTATTTAGCCAACTTCTGGGGACTTTGTATGTAAAGTACAACTAACTACACACAGCCACACATAAATCTCTATTCCTATCCACAGATGTTACCAAAACAATAACAACGTGACACATTATTCATATCTAAACATCAATAAAATGTATTTTTTAAAACACTTTTGCACAACCTAATGCAAAAGAAATGTAAAGTCTTAAAATCATCATAATATAGCAGCAAACTCTCACGCCCTATTTCACACACCCAAATCCTGTGGAGCAAGCCAACTTTGATGAGACACCTACTTTAGCCAGGAGACAAAAGAGTTCACTCTCACACAGATGTTCGGTTTATTTCCGAGCGTCTCATCTGCTAATCTATTCAAATATTACTCCTCAGCTCTTCTCTACCTGTTAATATATTCTTCTCTGAAACAAGAGACAGGCATCGTCACCTCGTAGAGCGCACAGGTTAATTCCCCTCCGGTGGTCTTTTTTCCCCCCATGTGTTCTAGCATATGCATGTGTCTTTACCCCCTGTTCTACGAGTACATTGAGGAGCCCACCACTGTTATTTTCTCACCTCTGTGTCAGTGAGTCCCCTGGGTCTCTCTGAGGTTCACAAAAGCAGATATCTGGCTTTTGTTCATTAACACTGGTGAACTACAGGGAGAGCTAATTGCATAGCTAATGCAGAAAGCTATTTCGGTTTGCTATAAAATTGGTCTTGGTACATCTGTTTATCCATGGTGTAAATCTATAAAACCTTTCTTTTCCCGTATTCTTTTCACTAATTATCTCTCCCGCTGCTTCATTTTTTCAAGTTTCATCCACTACTCAGTGCAGAACTGTGTTGTTTATTTGCAGTAGTCTTTACCATGTCAGGAAGCTTGAGGAAAGACTGTGGCTGTCTAGGTGTAGTCAGGATCTGAAGAGAAAGCTGCTTGTCCTCCTGAGAGAGCTCAGCTCTGATCCGTCTCTTTCTTTCTGTGCCTCTCCCTCTAACAAGGGAAGATTTGTGCAGATTTCCCCTCCATCGCTGGAAGAATAGATCCACTTCATCCTTCTCTCTTCTCTTCCCAAGAGCAGCAGCAATCCCAAAGCTGCATCGTAGTGCCAAGAGAAAAAGCCTCCCATAAGTCTCTCCGTCTGAAGACAGACATAAAGCCTTACTGTACTCACACACACACAAACAAACAAATAGACATACAAACAAGCAAACACCATATTAAAATATAGCATATGGTAGTTGCTGCAGGGTTTTATTTGTAGCATATAATTAAATATAACACATTAATCAATGTTAGGTAATTCCTAAAACAATAAACTCTTATATACTCAAACCTATTTAATCTAAATGGAAATATACATTTTGTGAAATATTAGCATTTATTTATTTATTTATTTATGTACTTTTTTAGTTATTAGTTAGATTTAGTTTCAGATTATTAGTATAATTAGTTAGGGGTAGTTACTACAATATATTCAATAAGATTGTTTTTCTAACCATTTCTAATCATTATAAAAAGTTTTATGCTTTTGTTTTCCATGTTCTGTGTGTGTGTACTTTTGTTTTCCATATTCTTTTATCCATCGACCAAGATGTTGGTGTGTGTGTGTGTGTGTGTGTTTATTTACTTCTATCCTGTCAATATTGTATAAGTAATCCAAAAAAACTGTAATTAAAAAAGTGGTAAAAAAGGTACCTAAACTTGACTAAAGTATTTTTATATGTTTAGCATGTGCATGTGCTTTTATAGAAATACTTATAAATGAAAAATAAAATTGTATTAAATACTAGCATATATAAATTGTTTCATGTTCAGAAGGTGCTTAACAATTTTAAAATAATGAACATTACATAAACATACAGCACATACACAACCTTTCCAAAATCTTTGCACTGCCTTAGTCTCTTCCTCCACCACACCACCAAATAAAGTAAATTAAAGAAATAAAAAGATCTGTCTCTGTGAGCTGAGTAAAAGTCCAGTGGTGGTAAATATCCTCTTTTATTTATTCTCTTCCAATAATTTATTGTTGAGAGGTGTGTGTGTGTGTGTGTGGTGTGTGATGTGTGTGTGTGTGTGGTGTGTGTTGGTGTGTGTGTGTGTGCCATCAGAGCCACCCCAGTTTTCTTTTCTATGTGTGTGTGTGTGTGTGTGTGTGTGTGTGTGTGTGTGTGTGTGGTAAGGGAGGCGTGCTGTGGGGGCATTCACTGAAGGTTGCAACGAAGCAGGCCACAAACTGTGAGCTCTGGGGGACAGCTTTGTATCACCCGTTCATCCCTCTATCCCTCCACCGCTTCATTCCTCCATCCATCTATTTCTTCACTCCTTCCCCTGAACCCCTGTCTCAAACACCCGGACAGTCATTTACCCTGTCTTATGATGTCGTCACACTATGTTAGTGGAGGCTGGCTAGCTGCTTCCCCCCTCATCACATACACACACACACTGTCCCCCAATCCTTACGGCCACTTTCCTACCCACACACACAAACACACCCCCACACACACACACACTCACACGCAGATACACACTTTCAGAGTGGTCAGTGCGCGAGCAAGAGCTGCTGACGCAGGATCGCCACGGTAACAAGCTTACCTGCGGATAATCTTCTCAAAGAAATTTCAAGGGAGACGAAAAGGAGGCAGTGTGAGAGCAAGAGAGGAGGAGAGAGATAGAGAATGGAGGGGGGGTGGAAGGAGGGGGGATGGAGCGGAGAAGGAGAGAAACTTAGTTAAGTTTTCTGAGTCACTGACTTGCTGCACCAAGCAGTTTCGATTCTGACAGCCAGCTTACCCTGGTGGTCAAGCATTTTCCGATGCCCCTGTAGCCAAAGGAGAAGGAAACCGAGGGTTAGAATGGAGGTATGAATAGATATCACTAAACATACCAATTTCTTTCCACCCAAGAATGTGGCCATTTCAGTGTGAGTGGAAGCAACTGCCCAAACTGTGCATTTAACTGATACATTAAACCACTATAAATGTATCATAAAAGTTATGACTATGTTTTATTACGATTTGAATCAGTTTTTATCTTATATTCATCTTTTAAATGTATTGTTAACAATTTTCAGTTATTTTTGTGTGTTCCATTGTCATTTTATTATTTTTTCATGTACTAATATTTTTGTTTTCAGTTTTAGTTCAATTAGTTATTTTATACATCGCCGTTAATAAACTGAAAGAAATTTATCCCATTGAAACAGCTGAATGAAATAATTTTAAGGTTTTGTTATTTCAGATACCATTTTATTTTATTTAAAGTAATTTATCTATAATATATATTATTATTAATATATATATACATACATATATATATACACATTATATGTGTGGTGTCTACTATTACGTATATCAGGTACTACATATATATGTAGTATACATTATGTACTTTTTATATATACTACATTTCAAGTATTCTGAAGCTATTGAATAACACTGAATAAAAACAAATCCACGTTCATTTACTACAAATCTTAATCTTCCACTGGTCTCAAATTTCATTCAGTAATTGTATGTCTCCAGAAGACTTGAAAGATACTAGAAACATTCACATACAATTTTGAAGAGCTATTTTTATTTAGTTTTAATAATTTTAAAGCACTAAAACACTTTAAAATACTAAGCTGAACATACTCTTGTCATGCTCTCTTTTTCTCGCACACATAAACACACAGAGACCACTGATCAGCTTTTCTTTAATCAAACAGCAATTCTGAACTGTCTTTCAATCTCTGCATCATTTCCATTAGTGCTCGTGCTCAATCAATAAATGCTGTGTACTCAAGCCCATCACTTTGACTGTGTGTATGGTGGTGTGTGTATGAGAGAAATAAAGACAGAAGGAGAGTGTCAGCATAAATAGATATTGGCCAACAGCATCATGTTAAAAGAAAAATTTAGATAACATTTCCTAAGTTTTCTTTTTGGAGAGTATCTCAGTATTTACTCTGGCTTGATAAGGTCCTCTAAGCCTGTCTTCCCATCAAACTCTCACTAATCAGTATTCCTGACAGTTAATTCATTAGCCAATGCACTTAATTATGACAAAGTATTTAATTCAATTCCATTTACATGTGTAGCGCTTTTCAGAATACATATTACACCCTAAAGTAAAGTGGCATACAAACCACCCAGCGAGACAGTGGCAAGAAAAAACGTATTATAGCACCTAGTTGTATGGAGTGCTTCCATGATACTTCTTTTTTATTTATTTTAAGAGTTCTAGCCATAAACAGTTTTTTTTTTTTTTGTACTGGTATTTCGTCCAGAAGCGGCGATTTAAAGTTAAAACGCCCAAATGAATGATTTGTTTCTTATAAAAACACAGCTTTTTGCATTACAAGATGTTAATAAATAGACTGTGGATTACTTGTGAATTATTGTGATGTTTTTATCAGCTGTTTGAACTCTCAATCTGACGGCACCCATTCACTGCAGAGGATCCATTGGTGAGTAGATGCTATAATGCCAAATTTCTCCAAATCTGCTCCAATGATGAAACAAACTCATTTATATCTTGGATGGCCCGAGGGTTAGTAAAATTTCAGCAAATTAAAAATTTTGTGCAAACTGTTCCTTTAATGCTAATATTGACTAATTTGCTTTTCAATTAAATAAAATGAATATAATGGCTTCTAATAAAATAGAAGCTCGTGGTATAGAAGCCATGCGGGCGGTGTATGACAGACAGGGCAGGATAGTAGCTCAGCAGTCAAGTATGATCAGTTACAATTTGATTTAGGGAGGGAGGGAGAGTCTATTGAGCTGAAAAAGACTTATGATGAAATTAACATTAATCAGTGCAGGATGGAGGATAGCAGTGAGGGAGGGAATGGAGGAGAGAAAATGGAAGGATGGAGATGGGTCGAATTATTCCTCTGACATGTGATGCATGACAAAGTGGAATATGGCACATCTGATGGGTGAAGCCGAGGGTTAGTATAGCTGCGCTGACCCACAGACATATCACAGGCTTAAGTAAAAGCTCAGTGGCTGATTGACATGATATGCAGAGCTTTTCTTTTTTACATTTAGACTTAAACCATGTATTTTGTTGCATTTCTTAATTAAGTTGCCTTAACCTTAGGTAACTGACCTTTTTATCTATCCTTTAATTATCTATCTATCTCCACTCTGTCCATCCTTTGTATTTTTCTTTTGTATTTGGACTTTACAGTAGATTTACACCTCTTTTGTCCATTATCTTTCCCTGTCAAATTTAAACGAGTAATCGGACAATAAAGTGTCTATTATGGAGGAAATAGTTCTGAAATCTGTCTTTAGACATATTGATCGAGCTAAATTTCCATAGACATTTTCCTTGACATCTTTATCACTGCCAGTGTCAATGTGGTCACCAATGGTCATGTCATCACGATCATCTCTGTCCTTCTCTTATTTGGCATCATTAGTGTGACATATGTCCAAATGGTTATCGCACAGATTGATTTCATCATTAATCTGCGAAAAGGAGCATGAGGTGGAACTAACCAAAGACTAAATATCTACGGGGCCTCAAAGGAGACAGACAGAATCAACAAATACACGTTTTAAATGCAGTGGAGTCCAACAAACTAAAAACACTTATGAAATCGTTTCAGTTTTGTTTTTTTCTTCAATTTAATATTTTTATATCATGTTCTCTCTCAAACGTTCCTGTTGAATATTTACTATCCAATATAACAGAGACAAAAAGCCAATCAATACATAAAATACATAAAATGCAATAAATATATATTTATAAATACATTTTAATGGAAGTAAATTATATAATAAAAATTGTTTTTATTTTATTATTATCATCTTTGTTATCTTAATAATAATTGGTAACATTTTACTGTTCCATTTGCAAACATCAGTTACCTACAGGTACATTAGTTATCTTTATGAACTAAAAATGGAAATAATTCAAAGATTTATTAATTTTGGTGCATGTTAATTGAACTTTTACTAATGAAATTAAAATCCATTTAAAACAGTGATACTACAGTATAATATCACTTTTATTATAGACCATATTAGTGACACAAACACTAACAAACAGTGGTATTTCTATTGACTAACATTAACAAAATTAATGTAATTTAATGTTAGTTATTATATATATATATATGTTTTTTTCTCATGATTTTTATCTTATAGATTTTTTTTTACAAGCAATTATATTTTACTGTTTATTAAAATTCGATTTTGTAAGTAAAGGATACAAGGGAGAAAAGTAAAAGCCCTTTTTCATATCTAATGATGCCAGAATAATCCTGCAGATCTTGTGATTCTGTACAGAATTTACAGTACATCAGCATATAAAGTGCAATATATACACAGTCTTTCCCCAGATTGAAACAAAACTGTCTGGCATGCTGTGGATTGGAACAGCAAAATGATTTCTCATTGCCCTGGCATAATGTATTAAAAATGCTTGGGTGTGAAATAATTTAATAACTTTTAACATGCACATTTTGCTGTTGACTATAAGGAATCTCCTTCGCATTCTGCTTTATATAGGCCTATGAATGTATAAAATGAATTGTTGTGCACCATGTCTATAAGGGTGTGAGTCAAAAAGGTGCGTATGTGTGTGTGTGTGTGAGAGAGAGAGAGAGAGAGAAGAGAGAGAGAGAGAGAGTCTGATCCCTAAGGCTCAGTCAGTGTAGATTTATTGGATGAACCCACAACATTGTGACAATATTTAGTCTGATGCTGTCAGGGTGCGATAATAGCGTTGGAGATACGCTGTGGGGATGATCTCTCTGGCCTCGAGTTACACTGAGTTTAGCTGCTCATGTCAGCTAGCACTGTCTGTTTGTGGTATCTTTTACTGAGAATAAACTGAAAGCAATTGCAAACACACCACTGCATCCCATGTCAAATCATCCATTTTCCTTGACCCTTAATTAATTATTTTTAACGTAATGGGCCTGCTGGAAATAAAATACTTCAGATATTGTGTCTGTATGATTCTGTAATATGTTGTTTGATTACACCTTATACCTTTGAAATGAACTGCACTTCCTTCCAGAGTAATATAGACTCCATTAGGCATTGTGTTTCATACCTTGGGATCTTTGAGGAATGTGAGAGAACCTAACCTTGGCCATGGCCTGATTTAATTAAAGTTGTTTTGTATTGAAACAAGCGGAGTGTGGTAAGTGTTATCAGCCGAACGCAGAGTGGTGGAACAGAGACATTAAATGGACTGCAAGTGCAGTGGGGCCAACACTGAATATCTACATCGATCCCACTCGCTACGCTCACAAACTCTAGACTTTATAATGCCACTGACTCTCCAAGAACTCCTACTATACATATTTATGTTTTCAGAAGAAAAACCCCCGACAAAAATCAACAAAAATGTATATTTTAAAGGGTGAAGTAATGGCACATTTTAAATGTGATGTGTGTAATTTTCTCAATGTTAAAATTCTTTGTCCTAATCCAGTTTAATGCAATGACAACTACTGTATTCATAGACGGACGTATGGATATTGTTAACCTTGTTGCTTTGTGCCAATTTCTATAACCTGTTTGGAAACAATCATTATTTTTGCAATTCTGTTTTTATGCTACTCTATGGATCAAAAATTACACACTTAACCTTTAAGATGATTCAGAAATACTTTTTTCCTTCTTCTTTTTTTTTAGTCTTTATACATCCATCCTTATAAAACCTCATTTTTTGTAATTCACATCGCAGCTCACACTGTTTATATTTCTGAGGGAAAAAAGGCCAAAAACAACAAACACAGAGAAATGTGATGAGTCAGCCAATGTATAACCTCATGAAACGTCTCCTCACTCACACAGGCTCCTTGAGAGACCTCTACTCTCCACTTCTCTACCACTATGTTTCCTGTCCGATAAAAACATACAAAAGCAGAAGCTAGGATATTAAATGTAAAACACTTATTTCTGTAAAAATGTAAGTATTGATTAGTATAAAATATATTTTTACATTAATTTATTTAAAAACATTATTGCACATTTTATAGAACATGTCATGTTTACAGTATTTCATAGGATAATTCTTAAAAAAATTAATCCTTTCTCTCTTATGTCATTCACTCTCTCTCTTTCGCAAGAAGAGGCATTTGTCTCTTGAGAACACTTTCAAACTGAGAACAGTGTTAATTGGTCCCTCGGTTAATTAACAGAGACACAAATACGTCATTGCAGTGCATCCTGTTCTTTTCCTTTCCATTTCTTGCAAATAAACTTTACAGTCTGAACCCCATATATTATTCACATCCAGTATCCATATGCTCACTAGCTTCACTTCATATTTTCAATGAATCAGTAACATGAATCAGTCTGTTTCTGTTGAGTATAAAGTCATGTTTCATTTGTTTACACAGTCTCCTTGTTTAAGGAATATGGAAGAGCATGTTTTTTACAGTACTATGAACAATCAACCAATATTATAACTTTCATAGTTTGATTTGTATTAACTTTCTATTTATTAAAAAAAGCATGCCTCATCAATCCGTGTATCATTCGATCATTCGTTTTTTGATTTAATATTGAAAGTAGAAAAATGAGAAAATGGCTCCTTTTTCGTTTTTTTGTTTTTCTCCAAAAAACGAGAAACGAGAATTCAGCTTAAATTTTCGTTTTTCGTTCATGGGTGGAAAAATGAATAAACAGCTTGAATATTTGATTTCTACACGTGGGATGGAATTAAACGCCCCTTTCTGCTGATTGGTCAGCCGAATATCAAACAGTGCCATCATCAGTTCTTCTGCAGTATCACGCAGCAGAATAATAGTCCTCCACTGCTGCAGTTGTATGGATTCTTAACGCATCATCAAACAAACAGTCAAATTAATTGTTGGACACAACTCGTCAGAGTCTAGACAGGACTTTCTTCTGTGTAGATATAAATTCAATTTTTTGCATCAGCTGGGCATGGCAGGGTATGATATGACAGCTGTCTTAGCCTACCCTGCTCACCCAGTAAGTCTGTTTGTTTGTTTAATTAAGAAATTAATTAATTTGTTTCAAAATAAATATTTTAAACACTAAGACAAAAAGGAAAGAATAATAAATTGGCTTGGGTATATACAGGCCTATGTTCACACAAGAACTGTTCTGACTGACAACCGGAGAACAACAGATATTAAATAGCCTACTGTTAGAGTTATATAATGTAGTCTTGTGTTTTATTCAAATTGATTATAATTGATATCTCAAAAGGATATGCACTTGTGCGCAGCGTGAGCACTCGCACTGCAACGCAAGATTTTAAGAAAATATAATAACTTGCCATTTCCATTTTTTTCTCACCAAACCCTCAGAATACCTTCAGAATGCACACGAAATAAGCAGCAGTCATATTTAAAGCAATTTAAATTAATATTGAGTACTAATTGATGTTCACTTGGATTTTTCCCCATAGAGGGGAAATAACTTAATACTCTGTCATTTATAGTCGTATGGTAAAATTTATATTTTTAATTGTGTAACGTTATGTTCAAAATAATTACAAAATGTCATGCCTTTGAAAAAATAAAGAGAACAACAGAATGCGCTGCTTTAGCGCGTCTCGGTCTCCTTGAGCATCTTTCTGGCGCATGCCACAAACATGAACAACAGCGAATACTTGTCTTTTAAAAGGCTTAATTTAGATTATTTAACGTTAAATGCATCATATAAGTCACTTTGGAATAAATCACAAGTACAGTAGGCCTATGTATCATGATAAAAAAGCGACTTTACAGTCTGGAAATTTTTTTAGGCTATAGCAAATTATTTCTTGGACCCCCTATCACTTTAAGAACCGCTGGTCTACACAGAAGAAATACTTGTCTAGACTCTGCTCCGGTACGAGTTGTGTCGAGCTATTCATTAGTCTGTTTGTTTGATGAAAAATTTGAAATTGATAAAATGGGTTATTAATCCGTACAACTGCAACAGCAGTGGATGACTATTATTCTGCTGCGTGATACTGCAGAAGAATTGATGATGGCACGGTTTGATCTTCGGTTGACCAATTAGCTGAAAGGGGCGTTTAATTCCCGCCCATTTGTAGAAATCGAATATTCAAGCTGTTTATTAATTTTTCCACCCATGAACGAAAAATTTAAATTTAAGCTGAATTCTCGTTTTTCGTTTTTTGGAAAAAAACAAAAAAACTAAAAAGGAGCCGTTTTCTCATTTTTCTATTTTCAATATTAAATAAAAAAAACAATGATCGAATGATACACGGACTCTCATCTACATTTTTAAACATTATTTCTATTGTTTTGTTTTGTTGTGTTGTGTTGTGTTTTCATACATGGGGACCAGCAACTGTTTGGTTACTAATATTCTTCAAAATAACTTATTTTGTGCTCAACAGAAGAAAAAAAAAAAAAAGAAGAAAGAAAGAAAGTCATACAGGCTTGGAAAAACTTGAGGGTGACTAAATAATGACAGAATTGTAATTTTTGGGTGAACTATCCCTGTAATAGTCACCTTTTTAATTCTGTGATAATGCCCAAATTCGTAAATTGTTTACATCATAATAAATCTGTCCATTTCATCCAGTTTGACCAACACAGATTTGTGGATTGTGACCTTACAGGCAGGCATTAACACATTAGTACTACATAATCAGACAATCATAGTGCTATTGAGTCACCGTCTCCCACACATCTTTTTACCTGTATTTTGCCACTGCTCTCACATTCTACATATTTCATCAATTGAGTATAAGAAGGAAAATGCTGAAAGTTGACATCTGTACATTCATTTTTGATTTTGGTCTGATGTGATGTTCAGGTTTCATTCATCAGTCAAAGACATTTAACACTCATCTGTCTGTTGCAAGGCCAGCCTACTGTAACTTCTCCATTTGTCATCTCATAGACAAACAAATATTATTCAGTATTGTACTGTATGAAATCTCCTCAGAGACTGTGTCTGTATTGAGGTCAATGGTAACACACACACACTTGATTGGTTTATCGGATGCTGAGGTCAGCATATTTGATCATCCTTAAAGTGCATGGGTTCACTCAGCCCTATATATATGCAAATCCATCTCATTCTTCTGCTGCAGCTGTACGCAACAATCTATGAGAACTATTGATTAACAGGGTGCTGTCTATTCAAAAACATGTGTGTTTGCTCATGTGCATGTTTGTTTTTACAAGTAGTAGAATTAATACATATATAATTAATCCAGATCATTTCCAACTTTGAAAATGGTCAAATGGAACAGTGCAATGTGTGTGCATAAGGTTTATCAAATATCTTGATGCTTGGTGCCCTAGGTGAGATGTATATACATTCAAAATCCATTTGTCCCATCAGATTGAATGACACGTTTGGTTTACAAAAGTCTAGAGTACAATGACCAGTGAGGAAGCGTAGAACAATCTAGCAGAAAAGCTGATGAGGTGATTAAAAACTCTAGGATGAGGGCCAAATTGCTTTTGAAGGATTCCAAAACTCTTTAAACTCTTAACTCTTTTTTTGATTCATTTCTGCTCCTGCGCAGATGCACTGTAGATGATATGATTTATTTCTTTTTCCTTTTAATCTGCAGAGATAGAAGAAGTGTGTGGCTTTTGCCGGCTTGCCTCTGCTTGTTTAAGTGTGACCTCCACATAGGGTGACAATAGCCTTGCTATATTTCTCAAGTACGGGGCCCTCCAGAGGTTTATTTGTGCCCTCAAGCCTCAGTGTGTGTTTGTGTACACGCATGTGTGCATGTGTGTGTCTCTGTGTGTGGAGACATGCTTTCTCAGCACTGGAAATTTTCTCATGCAGAACCACAAGAAAACAAAGAAACATGCATAAATGCACTCTATGACACACACACTCCGCTACCGTACACATTCATGATGATCCTCTTTTAGATCATAGGTTGGTTTATGGAGTAAAATTCAAAAAGTTATTGTGGTAGCTGTTATGTCACAAGACAAATTCATCCTTTTTGACAATTCCAGACCAGTGAAAAAGTATCTACTGCAGAATTAGCCAACCCATATGTGACCATATGTAAATTAAACAGGGGTTCATAGGGGTTAAGTGATCTAAAATAATTTCTACAGGAATTCACCCTGACGCAATCTGTTGAAGTTCATTGTATCAGATCCCTAAATTGTTCCTTTCTAGCATAATTTAAAGACTTTTTAAACACTATTTTCCCCCAGATATCTATCTATCTATCTATCTATCTATCTATCTATCTATCTATCTATCTATCTATCTATCTATCTATCTATCTATCTATCTATCTAGCTATCTATCTATCATTCATTCATTCATTCATTCATTCATTCATTCATTCATTGTTTGTTTGTTTGCTGGCTTAATTGTGTGGTGATATGTTCCATGATTAGGCAAATAAAAAATGCAATCAACTTTTTAATGGTTAGACTTCTATGGAAGACCTTTAATAACTGAGGAACTAACCCTACAGCTACTGTACCTTACCAAAATTGGACATAAGAAACTTTACCATAATACAGTTTTTCTCAGTCGCTTTGGAGCAAATCATCCTTAATATTTGCAAAAAAGTATGTGCATTTCTCAAAACAATTTGTACAAACAGCACCACACAATGGATTACCTGCAAAAGCCTGTAACTTACTCAAAATGTTTAGTTCGTCTCTCAAAAGCAAGTATTTATGTCAATGAACTTATCAGTGCCATCAGAATGAAAAGTCTTTTTGTCATTGTTCACAAACAAGATAGTCAAAATGCTTAGTCATGTTGTCAATATAACAGTGCACTTTGTTAGTAATACCTGATGTAAACTATGGCAACATTTTGGATGACAGTTACTGTATTGAACAGTATTCCATATGCTTATGTATGCCATATATCCATTTCAAAAGTACAAATTTACACATTAATGTATGTGGGATATTGATTGAAAGAGACTTGATAGAATTCCCAGTTACACTTTTACTAGTGGTCTGACCAAAAAAAAAAAAAACAAACACAAATAACAATGTCATTGTGATATAGAAAAGGAAAAAGAAATATGGGCACAAAGACGAAAATAAAACAAAATAAGAAAGTCCATTGTCAGAATTTGTAACTCTTGTGTTGTCCTCTGTCTATACAGTAATTGCTTTCTAACTGAAGTTTCATGAAATGAACCTTTGAGCCATTTCAGATAAATGGTTCATCATTGGTTGATCTACATTCTCTTCATTAGTGAAAGTCAAGATTCACTTGCACAATTCATGGCAAATTTACAAAAAGTCTAATAATAATGTGTAAAAAATGTGCTTGACAGTTTATGACAACTAGTTGAACCATTTTGCATTTAATGACTTATACGATGAACTAAAGACTAGATGTTTTGAGGGGTAAGACTATTGCACAGAAAACTATATAATACATTTTGAGCAACATTACATTAACAACTGATAATGTAGCAAACCGCAGATAAATGTACATAATCAATTGCATGAATGTACCAAAGCAATCGCAACTTGTTCAAAAGAATGAGAAACTGCTTTTATGATGTGTACAAATGACTAGATGATGTGGAGGTTGAACAAGTAGTTTTGAGAATTTCATTTCTGATTTGAGAAATGCACCAAAACGACTGAGAAAAACTGTAACAATCAAAGCAAGATAAAGAGAGAGAGTTATGTGTGTGTTCATGTCTGTGTATGTTGGGGTCAAAGTGCAACTGTAATTAAAATAAAAACACCTAAATAAATAGCACACTTTTACAAGAGTAGAGGCCCTGATGAAGGAAAGAGAGGAGGAGATGGTTGTTTATGACCAGCTTGTCACATCCCCTCTCTCTGGGCTGATCATGAAATTAAGTGGTGAGGAGCGGTGAAGAAGCCGAGGGGCCGTCAGATAACATTACTCACTCCCTGCATCACAATTAGTGCAAATGGTGCATTACAGGAAAATTATCATCAATATAATATTAGCAGATGCTCCCTAAACGAATCAGAGGGAAAACTGCTTATTCCTCAGTCTACCCGCATAACGAGAAGAACAAATGAAGACTTGAAAGAGAGAGGACTGACACATTCTGAAAGGGAGAGAGGATTTAATTTGTTCAGTGCATGGGAATGTTGTACATGCAGATTTCTCAGTGTACACTGTCTGTCAATGTCTGCTGTATTAATAGACTTTTGTATCTTTATTAATTTTTTAATGTCATTCTACACATACACAAATACATACAGCATCATTTGTTGTTACTTTAAAGCTAATGTGTGTAATTTCCTCTATAGTGCCACTAGCATTCCCAAATGGAATTGCAAAAACAATAATTATTTTCCCTGAATTCTCTTCCCATCTGCCATTGTTTGAGAAACTGGCCAAAACTAACCAATGAATGGCTTGCAGTTGTCTCTGCTTAGTAAGCTGATAAAAGTAAAAAATATTTGTATTAGGGCCGTGATTAATCACATCCAAATTTACATGTATATACATTTATATGTATATAAAAATAAATGCACATGACGTACAGTATATATTTAGGAAATATATTTAATATAATTTATAGATAATATAAAAGTCATACCAAAATATGAATATATATATAAGATATACATACAGTGTGTGTATATATGCTATATAATATTATATATATATTAATCCATACATACACATGTAAAGATTTTATAAATTTTTATAAATATCCAAACTTTTTTTGGATGCAACAAAATTTATGCACTTCAGCTTTAAAGGGACAGTTCATCCAAAAAATTAAAGTCGGAATTTCATATTTCTATTTACTCACCCATATGATATTCCAAACCTGAACATTATTTTATAATACATAAAAGAAGATACTGTGAGAAATGTCTCAGTGTTTTGTCCATGCAATGGAAATCAATGGTCACTAAAACTGTTTGTACCAAACATTCATTAACTATTTCTATCGGGTTCCATTTAAGGAAGTAAGTCACACCCATTTGGGTCGACATGCATAAGGGGAGAATTAGTTTTTTTTATTATTATTATTTTTGGGTCAGCTGTCCCTTTAAATGCTGTGAGTCTGTTGCTTTTGCACTAATGTTTATATAAAGCGTGCTTCTTAAACACTTGCAATGGTAACTCGGGTTTCTATATTATCATGAAACAGCAGTTATATAAGATGAAGCTTTGGACTCCCCCAAGCAAACACAAGTATCAGTGTGTTTTTCCTCTTAATTGCTTTAACTGCTTGTAACTTAGGAAATAATGTTTAAACTGTGGAAAATTAAATCTCCCATATGACAAAGCAAGCACTATTATACAAAGGAAGGGGCCCATTTTGTTAATGGTTCCATGCAAGAATTGGCCATCTTGCCCAATAATGTTCGCCGTACATCTCAGTTCATTTGTTTACCGCCGAGTCAGCAGAATAAAGATGGGAAATAATAACGTGTGGGTCTCTAAATATGGAAAAGAGAGTGAGCAAGAGAGAGAGAGAGAGAGAGAGACGGGGAGGGGGTGTGTTTTGACAAAATAAAAGGTATGGTGCAGAAACTTGAATTCATCTTGTATTATGGTTTTCTGGCTTTAGCATCAGGCCAATGAACTGAATTACTCTCATTTTGAACCTCCATTTTCTGGTACACAAAACACTTTTTGAAAGTACTGGAGGCGTTACTCTCAAATCTTGTAAATATGCAGGCTGAATTCGACTTATACTGCTTTTGGCAAAGAACTGTGGATTATCTATTTATTCTGTTTATCGTTGCCTTTCAAACAGCTGACTCATCAGTTTTGCTATTACTAGGGATATATACACAACCTGTATTTTTTCCGGTCCAAATGTCACTAAGTTGATTGGTGGTAATGGAGGGAGTTTATGTCTGCCACGTTTATGTATGCTTTTAGTGTATTCCCACGTGGGACGCACATTTTTTACATAAAGGAATAAAAATAAAAAGGAATGATTGATAAGGACATGAGATGTTGTGTGTTTGCTGGATAACCTTACCTTCAGTGTAGAAGTGACAGTGTAGGTAATAATACATAGGTGGTGGTCCTATGGGTGCTGAAGAGTGGCAGCTTTAGACCGGGGATATCAGTTTGTGAGCGTGTGTGTGTGTGTTAGTGTGCTCTGAGGCAGGTTGAGGCCTGGCTGGCCAGGAGAGGCCTGTTCATTTCACAGCTGTAGTGGGATTATGTGGAGTCAGGGTGGAGGGGGTAAGCCTGGCCCTTTTATCTCATTCAAACATGCTGCTAATTCAGCAGCACGCGGCTGGCACCGCGACTAGCACGCTAATCACCGCATCACTTTCCCTGCAGTGAATAAACCTCCATTCTAACCCCCAATCAACCACACTGACACCCGTTTACACACTCCCGACACACCGGGAAATGGACAGAGAGAGAGAGAGAGAGAGAGAGAGAGAGAGAGAGCAAGAGAGCAGGGCGCAGAGGAGCAGAGGAGGAAGCAGACTGGGGGATGCGACCAAAAAAAAGAAAAAAGAAAGAAATATTAGAAAGGGAGATAGTTATTCATTCTTTTTTTGTACATTTAGGATTAAAAATAAATAAATAAAAATCTAATATCTAATTTTACATCTTAAAATTGTGTTGACATTTTAAATTTAGATGTTAAATTAGTTTATAGCATTCATGAGGTCAAATATAAAAACATCTTATATATTGGTAAACCTTGCCAATTTAGTTAACATGAACTAATAATGAACAACTAATAATAATATATTTACTAATACATTATTGAAATCAAAAGTTGTATATGTTAATATTAGTGTGGACGAGAGCTGATATAAACTAATAATGGATGAACAGTTATGTTTTTATTAACTAACCTTAAGAAAGACTAATAAATACTTAACAAATATATTGCTCTTTGTTAGTTAATGCATTAACTAATGATAACTAATAGGACTTTGTATAATTATATCTCATAAAAGCAATCATATTTTATTGTATTTTATTTTCTATTTTATTTTGTTTTATTATTTGTTTATAAATATATATCTTATTTTACCCTATTTTGGGGGTGTTTAACACTCACCTGTGGTTTATTTATGTTTGTCCAGGTATTGAGTCCTTTCATAGCTAGGTACCCACACAGAAATGCACACTGTAATGGAGAAGAGACAAGAAAAAATGAAATGCGGTACAAATATATCACCCACTATTCCCAATGGGTTAAAGAAGATAAGGATGAGTGCTTCAGTGTACTGTGTAGTGTAATGCGTGTGAGATTGGTTGGAGCTGAATGCAAATGTTTACTGTGTTTTTAGCAATAGTGGATGTAAGTAGAATTTCTTTTTTTTTTAAATAGTCATCATAAGTCAAAGATAAACAAAGAGGGCCATGAAAGTCAACCATGAAGAATGTCATGATAATACACTAACATCTCAACTAGACATAAATGTTCTAACATGAGCCATGGTCTTTTTAAATTATGTGTCTGCAGGGCAGATACAGACGCGGTGTTCTGTCAATGATATGAAAAAGTGATGAGATATTGATATAGCTATCAAAGCTAAATTTCAAAACTTGCCATCTCATCAAATGCACATCAATGATATTAAACATAAGCCTCTTAGGAGTGAATATAGAATTACACTGAGAGGGAGAGAAAGAGAGGGAGAGAAAGCATTAGTACTCATTTTCCTATACACACATCAGATCAATGAGAAAGGAATTCATTTGATCCCATATTCTTTGATACTCTGAAGGCCGACGCTCTCACAGTTGATTACACAAACAGACTCAATGGATGATAAGGACAACTATTAATATTATAATTGTTGTAGTTGTAGTTGTACCAGTGTAATTGTTATTTTTCACAAGAAGTTTTACAATAAATATAAGCTATTTAGTGTATATTAGTGTATCAAAAAATAATTAATAATTTTTTTTTTTTAAATAACAAGAAAAGATGACATTTTGCTGGTAAACAAGGAATTTAAACTAGCATGCATGCAAAAAAAAACAAGAGGCCATCCAAAAAACAAACAAACAAAGAAACAGATGACTGTTTAATAGAATGTACAGTATGTAAAAATATATATGGTATTGTCAAGGTAAATTACTGAAAATACATGCAAGCAATTCATGAAAACCAAAATGTTTTATTTTTATGTGGTTGCCGTTTGAACCTGTTTACAAACTCTATGTTACGGTTTCCCAGCTCTGTTGCATGAGTGAGGGATGATGTACAGTCAGCCTGGATGGTCATAAAGTACAGTCATCACTGCAAAATAAACCCCCAACAGGGTGATCAAGACCCCAACACCACACAAAGGGGTCTTGTTTCATTCTAAAGGGTGATTATATTACGCGGCTTCTCACCAAATATGTAAACAAATGGATATTAAATATTAATTTGAGTTGAAATATTAATTATTCATTAATTGAAAAGTTATTTTTAATTAATAAGTGATGAGAATCATGAAAGTAGACATGTGGGAAATTGGTTGCCAGAGACAGTCAATTATACAGATTAGCGGTCTTATTTGAGTGCTGCAGTTGACCAAAATCAAGTATTTATAACAGCTGTGAAATAATAAACAATAATAAGCAGGCATAAAATAAATGGGCACACACACATTTGTTTTCTGTCATTATAGAGACTTTACATTGTTTTCGTTGACTCAATGTATGATATTTTACCCAAATGTTGATATTTATGAGTTAACTTAACTGATGAATGACTGATAATAATGCTTTCCACCTTCATCTTCATGATAATTTTTTTTCTTTACATTATGTTGTACGATTTAAGGCACTTTCATTCTGTGGACCAGTGGCTGGTCTTCATATTGTAATTGATTTAGTCCCCGCAATGAAGGCAAAACCTGATTCTCACACAAATACTCACTACTATGAGGGCTTTTGTGGAATAGGTGACTGGGAGAGAAAATAATTGCCATTCCCCTTTGGTTTGTGTATTACAGAACTGAATAATACACCCAGATTTCCGTATCTCATCCATAATTACCCTTGGGGCAGATACAATACAGGAGAGACACTGGGAAGGAGAAAGAAAGAGAACAAGGGAGAGAAAATGAGAAACAGAGATTTTATGCATTTATTGTGATCATATGTGTGTACTAGAGGATTTAACCTGTCCCACAGAAGGTTTGGATCTCTCCCATAGGTCTTTATTAAGTATTCAGAGACACTAAGTGTGTTTGTGTGTTCGTATATGTGTACATACTTGTTGATGCAGGTACATGCTATTTGTTTTTTACACATATATCCATCTATGACAAACACTAATCAGAACAACTTTGCCTCGTACCTTTAAACATTAAAATGCATAATTTCTCAGAGTGCTGCTGAAGGGATTCATTTGCATTAATGTTGCAAATTAACACACTAGTCAGAATAGAATCAGTGTGACACTTAACTCTCTGTGTTAAATGTGGGCCCATGGGAGAAAAATTCTAAATAGCGCTATGATTTTATTCATGGCATGAACTCTTGAGTAAAAAAAGGGGGTTTTATGCATAAAAAGTTGCATACATATTATGAAACATAATTGCATTATTTTATACACAAAAAGCAGAAATGGTAAGGATTTGTAAAGGTCCTTACAGACAACATGATAATGTTAATCTGTATTACGAACCCACTTTAAAACATTCAGCACTCTACAAGACACATTACATTGACTGATAGAGTGAATGATTACTGCATCTGCAGGGGGTGCAGACTTCCTGCGGTGTGTGGTTATGTCTGCGCATACAGTTTCTTTGTATACCAGCAAGAACTGTATTAAACAGTCATCTTTTGTTGTTGTTGTTGTTGTTGTTGTTGAGCACGATTACACACACAACTATGCTGTGAAAGCAGACTAGCAATTTGATGAGTTTTCCTGTATTGCATATGCCGTTTAATGTCCTGGACAATCTCTGAAGTCCCATTTAGCCACTTGTTAGCAACCACACACACACAAATCACAAGGTGGCGTTACTGATGTATTTTATGACATAGAATAAAATGCGAAAATATAATGAGCTTGTGTCAACCACAGACCTTATTTCAGGCATTTAACAAAAAATAAATAAATAAATGTATATCAAATAACAACAACAATAATAATAATTATTATTATTAATAATAATGTATAACAGTATGAATGTATGAATGTATTAATTAATTAATTAATTAATTTATTTTTAAGTGGTCCCTCTTATATTGTCTCTGTATATTAAGCTAGGCAAAAAGATGGTATTTTAAACATGACACACATCACCTTTAATCAGAAATATATCTATGTTTATGCACTTGTTACCTTTAAACTTACCCTTACCCGTTTTTTCTTTCTTTGTCTGACTTTCTGAGGGCTCCAGCTGAACTTCAGGGCAGAGCTGAACATCAGATGACGGAGTCTGAACATTAAAGCGTCCGTGAACATCTGCCACAATTCTTTAAACTCAACCTCTTTTTCCATCTCCTCCACAGATCCCAATGAAACGGTATCATCTCTCACCTCTCCTCATCCATCTCACAGCTCTCTATCCCTCTTAGCAAAGCTTTCTCAATCTCTCCTCGACTACTTTGAAGCTCACCTGCCCTACATCCTGTTACTATAAGAAGTGAGAGTGTGATTGTGTACGTAGGTCTGTGCGCTCACAGAGTCTTTGCGACTATTCTCGGCGATAAATACGGTTTGGGAACTTTGAGAGGAACACAGGAAACCCTCGCCTAGAGTAGATGAGACACAGGAGGAACAAACAAAAAAAGGAGAGAGAGAGGAAAGCAAAGAGGGAGTACAGTGGGGTATGAGTTAAAGTTTGTGGTCAGCAGCACCACGGGCATCATAAATCAGATTTCCCACAATCCCTGTGGAGGAGCCCTGCGCTCGGCCTGCCGCAGACACGCTCAGTGGGGCGCGGCACATCGATTGGCGTCGCCACTGTGATGATGAGTGCTGCAGGGTCTGGGGGTGAGGGGGACTAGCGTGTGTATGTGTGTGTGTGTGCGAGGTGGAGGTGAGGTCTACTTGCTCATGAAGAAGTCTACCTCAGCACCTGCCCCGAAAAATAGCGAGTTGGACCTGAGCGAATGTGCAGACTCTGGGCCTATTTCCTCTCAGATCAGCATTCACCTTCTGTCTCTCACGCACACATTCAGGAAAAACAAACAATAGCATGCTGACACACACACACACACACACACACACACACACACATACAGAGCTATATTTACATATTCATCACAAACACAGCTGAATAGCTGAACAGTTGCTCATAACTCAACAAAATGCTCTCTGTCCACTAATAAGTGTCTCATGCTCCGATTTTTATTGTCACCTCATGGTTGCATTTCAATGCAAGTTTTTAACTGAAAGAATTTTGAAGGTGACTCTTTGTAAGCTGTTTGAAGTTACTGAAAGACACTTTTCCACTTGTTTGGGTGTGTGTACTACAAAAGTTACAGAACAACATTTCTTTAAATTTACCACAAGTAACTAAGTCCTAAAAAATTTGCACCTTCACAGAATTTTGAATTAAAACCCATTAAGCCCAGCCATTCACAAAGTTCTGTGTCCCTTGCTCTAAATTGATTTTCCTCTCTGCTCTTCCTTACAAAAATGAACGATGGCTTTGCTCCAAAATACATTTCTGCCTCAGAGTAAAACATGCAAAAAAGAGTTGTAAAAATAAAAAATAATTTGGAGATATTTTGATAAGATGAATTCACATTGTGATGTACAGTATACATAAGCATTTATAATATAAAAAGACACAATGTGTTTTGTAAGATATAAAGTTACAATTGAGAGAAACAGTCATTGAATAAAGTATAATTATTAGAAAAAGGTTGCAGTTGTAAGACATGAAGTTAAAAATGTGAGGAAATAAATGTGCAATTACGCTAAAGATGCAATTATGAGGAATGAAGTCACAATAGTGAAATATAAATGACAGTTTTGAGAAATCAAGTTTGAATTGTGATAAAGTCACAATTGTATGATATAAATCACAGTTGTGAGATATAGTGCAGATATAGGCTTTTTTTTTTGTATATCACAAACTTTTCCACAAAAACACAGACACAGAAAAGTAGCTCTATCCAAAACCTGTCACGACACGTCTGTCTCTCTAAAAGTTAAGATAAACCCAAAGCTTTTATTATGAGTTTGGCGATGATTTCCATCTTGAACTTCTTTTGTGTTGTGGAAAGTTTTGTAACTCTTCCCTTATTGGCAGGCTGCAAAGTGAAATGCCTCTCCACACACCTTCCCTCTCCCTCTCCCTCTCCCTTTTCCCTTTCATAAATTTCATTAAGAGAGAAATCACATTACACTTTTTCTCTGGACTTGCTTCCAGGGGTTAACCACTTTGCTTAGCCATGTAAATTCTCAGCTTAGTCAGGGCCATTCTCCACAGCCTGGCTGCTTCGATGCAGCCCGCGCCGAATTAAGTGCTATCTATGTAAATTTGTGTGTGTGAGAGTGTGTGTGTGTGTGTCCTGGAGATGGACATGGGGTGTGTGCAATGTGTAAACCCATTCTCCTGGATTACTGAATTTGTGTGCATGTGTGTGTGTTGGGCTCGTCTCACTATATGCACATAGGATGAGCACGTTGTGTTAACCCTATCTGCTGGATTATCCGGATGGTGTGAGTGTGTGAGAGTGAGACAGAGTCAAGCACTTCAGAATGGAGAAAAGGAGGTTAAAGGGGAACTTATCGTCTTTGTGCAGAAGATAGACTTCCACAGGCTCCCTCTCCTTCTGCCCCACCAATGAAGAACTTGGCACTTCCTCTAAGAGCTGGTAAACACCAGCCTCAACCTGTCGACAGCTCAACCACCTACATACTCACAAATACACAATAAACACACAAGAACGTTTTTGAGAGGCATTGTCAATGCCAAAGTCCCATTAGGTTTGTGTCCACGTAAAAATATAATTTTATATTTTTAGATATATGCATTTAAAATTTAATATGTCTACTGCAAGTAAAACCTGGTCCAAAATGAAATATTAATTTCTAACTTTTATAATCTACCTTAACGTCATGTTTCAAAATGAAACAAAAGACAGGAAAGAAAGCTATAATGTATATTCTAACAACAGTGAGACATAAACAGTTTTTCTGTTGTCTTCTTGATTATTTCTAACCATAATAAAGAAAAAATATTGATGTTTCTTTATAATTAAGTAAATGTATATAAATATACCACTATCTACAAAAATATATACAAATTATTAACCTAAAAATTATATATTAAAATATAAACATTTCGAAATAGAATTTAAAGAATATTTGGAAACAATTTGCATGTCAGGTTAACTCTAAAGCTGACAGAAAAAAAAGTTCAATAATTCAATATGATTTCTATGCCTCACAATTCTTGCAAAGTGGCTTCCTGGCTAAATTAATAGGTAATACTTTACAATTAGTTAACATTAGTCAATGCATTGACTAAAATAAACTAACAATGAGCAATTTATTTGCTACCGTATTTATTAATCTTGTTAATGTTAGATAATAAAAAGACAACTGTTCATTGTTCATGTCAGCTCAGGTCCATTAAAAAAAGTTAACAGATACGACTTTCGATATTAAAAAATATATGTGTAAATGTTGACATTAACATTAATTAAGATTAATAAATGCTTTAGAATTATTTTCATTGTTAATGTGTTAACTAATATAATTAACTAAAGTTAACAAATGGAATGTTATTTTAAAGTGTTACCAATTAATATGCATCCCAAACAATATAAATAAAACCCTCACATTTGCCTGTCCAGTCTGCAGGAACAACAACTACAATGGACTTTTAATTGTTGTAATTTCTTCCTATAGTTCAAAGGTCAAGATTAAGATCCATGGCAGTGCATAAGCACCTCATGGAGTTCACCAGCACTACGATTTATCTTCCTATTGAAGCAAATAGTCCCGAGGCCTCCAGAGTCTAACTGCTACACTTTCTATCTATCCGCCCATCCATTTGTTTGCTTGCTCACTTGCCCTGCAGTCTATCATTGACATTTGTGAGTGATAGTTCGCTTGTTTGGTCAATGGCAGTTTGCTGTAAAACTGGAAGGTCAACCAAAGGTGAGTGGGTCATGAAAGAAGGCAGCTTTAGATAGTCAAAAAGAGCCCTGTCTATTTTAAACTCTTGAGTGGACAGGGAACTGCTCATATCTCAGATCATTTTCCTCTAGCCGGTATGTAGATGTGGAACTTGACCTGTTAGGGGACTGATGGACCAGGGTAAAGTGTGCAAGGCTGCCACTGTTCTACCAATAATCCATTTCTGAACCGGTTTGTCCTCTGCATTTGTTCAATCATTTCCTGATTGATTCTGATCTTGATCAATCCTAGGAAAGACAGATGGCCCCTGCTCCACTCTTTAGTCTATACTCTGCCACCACACACACAGAGACAAGCACACACCACGGCCCCTGTCCCAAACCCTGATCTATACTGTCGCTTCCTCTATGGCTGAAGGCAAATGAGGCAAAGGGTCAAGACAGGAGGCATTTATTGATGAAGCACTCCTGTTGTTCACACACACACACACACACACACACACACACAAAGCTACTTCACATACGTTTCACTCACTTGTAGTCACTTTCCTGCCCTTCAGTCAATGTCATGTCCTTAAAGACAGAATAGGAGGGACCAGAATTTAAGCACAGTGTGAGAGATCACAAAATGTTTGTTACATTTTTGAGCGAATTTACAGTGAAACTTTCATAAATTATTTTATTTTAATTATTGCAATTACTGGATAATTATTAATTCAGTAATACATAAAAATACAATAAAATACCATTCACATAATTTTTTCCTCCATGGAATACACAATAGGTTTGGTAATACTTTACAATAAGTTCCCATTAGTTCATGCATTAAAGGGGTCATATGATGCGATTTCAAGTTTTCCTTTCTCTTGGAGTGTCCAAGCTCTTGGTGCCTAAAGAAGATCTGTAAGTTGCAACGACTAAAGTCTCAAATCCAAAGAGATGTACTTTATAAAAGTTAAGACTCGTCTACACCCTCCTAAAACACCTCGTTCTAACACACCCCACATGTCTACATCCCTATGTGGAAATATTAGCATAATGCTGCCCAAATGTGCACGCAAAGAAAGAAGACGTGGTTTCAGGAACGCAGTAGTGTTGATGCAGCCATGTCAGGGAGAAGCAAAAGCACTTTATTTGGCCTTCCGGAAGTAGATGCAATTAGGAATCAATGGTTAAGATTTATTTACAACAGAACAGCACAACCCAGATGTTCGAATTTGTGCAACGCATTTTATGGATGATAGTTTTTTTTAACCTAGAAGAGTACAGGCTGGCTGTGCACAAAGGCTATTTCTAAAAAAAAAAAGGGTCAATTCGACTTTGCTATGACAATCTGGCGCTTCTGAATCAGCTACTGTAAGTATGTTTTGTTATTAGTTTAAGTATTTGCTATTGACTGTTCAAATGTGGAGTTTTGCGCTGCGCAGGATATAAAGGGAATGTGTGTGTGTGTGAGGGGAACGGGTCACATCACAGGAGAGTGAACTGTCTGTCAGAAATCATAGCACGTCAGCTGTCTTAACCGCGGCTTGTGTACTGCATCATCACTGTGTCTGTCACGCGACTCTGTTGCCCTTTCAGGATTGAACTGACGGTAAAACTAATGACATTATTAACTGTCTTGATATTTACTTTGAAAGCTGACGCTCGCGATTATGGTAAGGGGCGTTACATTTCCGACGCGTGCTTGTGGTGTTCGGCCAATCACAATGCACTGGGTCAGCTGGCCAATCAAAGCAGACTGCGCTTGTCAAAGGAGGGGGCTTTGTTGAAAACGACGCGTTTGAGAGAGGTGGGGCATAGAGGACCTACATTAATGTACAATATTTGAAAAATAATGTGCTTTTTGAAAATAAAAAGCATGTCAACATATACGGTTACAAACAGTACACAAAACTCATGATCTTTAAAATAGCTAATATGACCCCTTTAACTAACATTAAAGGGGTCGTAGGATGCTACATGCACTTTTACAAGTTGTTTGAACTGAAATGTGTGTACACAACCACCCTATAATGATAAAAAAATTCACCCAGTGTTCACCCAGTTTTTAATCTACTAAAATTTTTACCCCTTTTTCAAATCGAGCCGATCTCAGATGCCTGTCTGTGTGACGTCACAAAGACAGGCCCCTCCCACAATAGTTTGATTGACAGTAGCGTTTCAGCACAGACTGGACTGGCTTCTTACCTTAGACCAGCCCTGAGTATGCTGTCATCATCAGTCCGCCATTGTTTCACTGCTGGAGCAGATGTAGACAAGAATGACTCCGATTAAGCGATTGAGGTGTTTTGTTGTTGGATGTAATAATGAACATAGAAGTCGTCATTTACTCCCGACATCTGAGCCGCTGAAGACGCAGTGAATTATGTTTGTTTTTGAAGGGAATGCGCCCCTGAACTACCTAAATGCGTCTATGTTCGCACGAATCATTCATGATCCAGCTTCACCTACAGAAGAAGTGAGTATAAGGTTTTTTAATGAATCTTTGCAAATCGCCTTTTCTAATAATGTGCTAATTAGGAAGTTTCATGATGAATGCAGCTAAAGTAAACAGTCCCTCAGAAAGCAGCCTTGGAAGAGAGCTCATTAATATTTAAAGGAAAATGCTACAAAAACGGCTTGAAAAGAGCTGTTTTTGACAGGGTTAAAAGGGTGTTTTTTACACTACCATTTAGAAATTTTAACCAAACTATGTTACAGACTTTTCATTAAGACCCTAAAGAATCATATCAACTTGTGGAAAATGGGCATCCAATGGCCCCTTTAACTAAAAATGAGCAGCACATTTGTTCTAGTTTTTATTACTATTTGTTAACATTAGGTAATACACATACAAATATTAATTGTAAGTTCATGTTAGGTGCATGTAGCTCAGGTCCATTAAACCAGAGATCCTCAACCACCGGGTCGCGACCCACTACCGGGCCATGGAAGAATTGCTACCGGGTCACAAGAACATTCTGGGAAAAATGTGTATAGATATGACATTGTTATTTATTTATGTTAATGATTGTTCTAATTATTCTGTATTTTCTTTGTATGCGATTGATATGGAGTAGCAATTTGATAATTTCATGTTAAATAAGTAAACGAAAGATTGCTCTGATCTGTCACATACTAGGAGTTAAACGGATCGCAGTTGATCCGTAATACGTACGGATGAGACCCTATCGTTCGTGATTCGCAGATTAATTTGCCAATTTACACGTACAAGCAATTTTAAACCACAAGAAGAAGAAACGAAAGAGAGCTCAATTTGTTACTCACGCGATGTTCTCGCACACAATCAAAGTGCGCACAAGCATAGAGACTTGTTTCAGACAGCGCGGAAATACCGAGTTGCGTATATATACACATAAAATTAGCCTATGTCAAAAACCCTTCATGGCATTGTAATTCTCTGTGCTTTAAATATTTTTTTCTTGCTTATCTGAAAAAATAGTCCGATCTGTGACAAAAAAAACACACAATATAATGCGTTGAACCACTATATAATGCTATTATAATACTATATCATAGCAGTATAATAATAGATATTATATATATATATATATTAGGCTAATATCCCCAAACCAGATGGTCCGCGAGAATATTTTCCAAACGTAACCGGTCCATGGTGTAAGAAAGGTTGGAGACCTCTGCATTAAAAATTATAAAAAAAAATATTATTGCTCATTGCTGCCACCTTAAAAAAAATCTGAGGGAAAAGAGTCCAGAGGGTTGTTCTAAGACTGAACGCTGAAATTTAGTGCTGTTTTGGCAGCAATGTCTGTGGGTGAGCAGCATAAATCCTTATAATGCAGGTTTATAATCATAGTAATAATCATATAGAACCAAACCTGAGACAAGCCATTTGGCCAACAAGGACCTCTGAGAGAACAAACCAAATCAATTACATAAATCACCTATAAATGTTTCTTGATTAATTACTTATCCCCACATTGTCCATTAAGGGATGGTGTGAAAGACTGTGCATGATGAAATATAGTGAACTTTAAACTATTGTCTGCTCTTGCTCCGCATCCAATAGTTTTATAATGTGAATAGGAGAATGGCTAAATATAACAAACCAGCAGCTTGTGTCATGGATGATGGTTTCCAAACTCTTGCATTTGTGAAGGTGGAAGGGTGACTACAGATGTCTGGAACAGGTGTGATCCAGCAACAGCTTTCTGTATCCTTTCAGAGGCTGTAAATCCCTTGGTTGGAAAGAGCGAGAGAGAGAGAGACAGAAAGACTCTTTCCAGACTCTCCATGGATGACAAGAGCAGTGGAAATCCCTTCCACTCAAACTAAGAACCGGATGAGAACCAGATCAGGAAGGACCACTGAAGACCAAAGCCTTGGGATTCAAACCAGCAAACCCCCAGACCCCAAAAAAAGTCCTGTCAATCACACTCACAGCACTATAGAGATGATAGATGTGTGCGTGTGTGCGTGCATTGATAGAGCAGCCTAGAGATGGCAGTGGAGAAGGTGTGTTAAGAAATAATGGGAGTAGTGCATGGGTAACCCCAAAAGAGCTTCTGAAAAGATTCATCAGACTTTTCTCACCAGCTTAAAGAAAGAGATACACAGTGTAAGGGGGAGAGGGATCTGTATGAAAGAGGAAAAAGTTGAAAGTTTTGTTTGTCAAACACAATTCTTATCTCACAGAAAACAAACCAAATAGTATTGAACAAAATGACATCAATCAATCAATCAATGTTGTGAGAGGTTCCTTAGAGGTCTGTAAAGCTGGAGCACTGGACAAATCAGTCCCACTCAAACGTCTTGTAATGACAATAGACAAGCATCAGTGTGTAGAGAGAACAGAGAATAAATAAAAGATGAGGGCCAAAATCACAGTGTGTTAAGCAAACCAGATGGAGGCAGAGAAAGACAAAGACAGAAAGAGATTGTATTACAAAATCGCAAATGTTTACAAAATGTTTTACATTTTTGACTCCTCCCATTTTTATTAGAATTGTGCTTTCCTAGAATTACTGTATGTAGATGGTGTGGGTAGATGGTAAATGTGGGTAGAATATGGCTTATATGACAGCATCTACAAGGTTTTGAGTCAAAAGATCAATTGCAGAAATGGGTTATTTCTTTAGGAGACGTTTTGAATGTTTGTTTAAATTTTTACTGTAAAGTTAAAATAATGTATGTGAATTGCAAAAATCTAAAATCATACTTTTTGTAATCGGTTGAGTAAGCAAGTGCTAAATGAATAAAGAGATGTAAATGCAAGTGAACACAACAAAAATTAATAAAACAAACAAGATGGCCCCAGCAAGCTCCACCATTACAAGACAGACAGAAAATCAATCAATCAATCAATCAATCAATCAAATCAAGCAATCGATCGTTGTCCAAAACTGTAAGTGTTGGTTATTTTTAGTATACAAACAATGTCACCAGTTCCATGTTGTTATAATAATAATAATAATAAAATAAAATAAAATAAAACAAACTAATAAAATAAAATAAAAAAAGAGAGAAAAAAAGAGAGTCTGTGAAAATGTGCAAATTGGAAAAAGTAGCAGCGAATTAACTTAAAAAATGGGGTCAGTAAACATCCCTTTGAAAAAAGAAGAAAAGAAGGAAGGGTATAAAAGAGGAAATTAACAATTATCTTTTTAGAAAGGCCCTCTTCAAGGACATTGTACGTAGTCATTTCCTGTAGGTCGGTGTTTTTGTGTTCATACCACACGTCTCTCTCTATTCTGTGTTTTCTCTTTATAATCACACTGATTAACATACAGTTAACAAATGACATCTAATTTAATTAAGAATGTAATTTAATTTTAAAATCTGTTTTGGTAAATGACAAAAAACGTGTATGTGACTATGCAATAATGCGAAAACAAAATGAACAACAGTTAGTAAACTAAACTGTATGAAACTTAAAGGTTTTTACAAGTCAAAAATATTTGTCTTTCTTGATTTTATATCTCTTTCCATTCCCTAGGTGGCAGTTAGTGCATTTCTCATGTGTTGACATGCAATAGCCAGAGGCTTTAGAGAGCTCTGAAATGCCACTAGTGGGTTCCCACTTACCACTATGAAAAATGTATCGCTCAAGCAAGCCACTTCTCTATGTATGTGTGTTTTCTTCTCTCTCTCTTTTTTTCAATAAAATGTTTCCTGTGATATTTGTTTCTCTAGGAGGATATGGGTCATAAGTTAAGCTCAAATCTGTAGTTTATTGAGTATTGTTGTAAGAGCTGTTGTAAAGCATCTGCAATTTAGGCAAACATATTTTTACTCTCCTGGTCTGCATCAACATGAGATCTCATTAATATCAGGTACCTGTCAAAACTCAACTCAACTGTCGTCTGCTTCTGACAGGCTGTAAATGTCTAGGTCTAGGATGACCACTTTGAGCCATTAGACTCCTATCACAAGCACTGAGGTCCTGGAAGAATGTTCTGAACTTGATGTCCGCTTGAGATTTGCCACTCTTGCACTTTTTTCCCTAGTGTTTTTCCCCATTTTCATTCACTATTTTTTTTTAACCCATTCAGATTTATGCTGGTTACTTTTGGGAGAAATCAAAAAGGAGCAGAGGGTGGATCTGAAGTAGCTTGAGGATCTTTACATATTAATGTCACAGTCCTGTCTGCACATTAAACTACACACTTCCACAACCTGTTTACATGCACCTTACACCCACATGTATTATGAACAGACATTGTGCTCTCATTTTTCCACTCATTTGCTCATACATAAATGCACATCCACATTCCACGGCGTTCCTCCCCCCCAAAACGGCACTGAGGTCCTACTTGACTGGCACTTCCTTCATCAGAAAAGACGGGTGCAGCCTATTGAAATACTTACTATCAATTATTTAACCTCACTCTCTCCCTCTCTTCAATAACCAGGTTGGCTTTGAGTTTGATGGCCATTGCGTCCACGCTGAGGGCCACCTCGCTTAACGTCATCCCCCCTTGCCCTCGCTCTTCCACATTTTCATTCATCCATCTCACTGCCACTCTATTTAGAAAAAAAAAAGAAAAGAAAAAAAGCCCGGCTGTCAAATGCTAAAACATGGCAAGTGGTCAAAGTCCAGAATGTCTTACTTTACTTCATGTCCTCATCTACACTCATAACAGTCATGAATTTTCCTCAGAGACTAGAGGGGACCTTGTGTTACCTCGCTGTGATGTTGTACACTTACAAAACATGAGAATTAAATGAAAACATTTTTGTTAACTTAAGTAAAAATAAAAACTATAGCATTATAGTGAAAAATTTAAACTTTTTGTGACTACTATATACTATACATCTACTATATAAATTATTTGAAGTAAATAGTATAACAAATAGTTCATTAAATTAAATTGATATATGATTTATAATTAAATTAAAAGAATTTTACAATTTAAAAACAGTTTAGTTTCTGATTTATGGTATATTAAAAATCTTACCTTTCCTACTGCATTTAACATGAAAAAAACACTAGCAACAGAGTTATTATAGTAAAAAAAAAAATGAATTGAAATAAATTTAACTGAAATAAAATGTAAAATAATATTTCAGCTTATTTTCTCATCTTCATTTAGATTTTCTTGAAGTTAAAACTAAAATAAAATGAAAAAAAAAAAAAAAAAAAAAAAACTATATAAACAATTAACGATTAAAACACAACCAAAATTACTAAAAGCATCACTAAAACTTTATCTAAAATGAAAATGGAACATACAAAAATATAAAATAATTTAAATTATACTAAAAACTACAATAGTATCAGAGATACTAAAATAACACTGGGTAGCAGCAACTCTGTGTTTATAAATGCAAGACTTTTTCAAATTATACTAGTTGGCTGATTAACTTTATAAGAAGCTGCATTATACTAAATAAAATAAAACTAAAAATCGCTGAAAAAAATAAATAGACTTACACTAAGAATGGTAAAGTAAAAAAAACAACTAAACTGAAACAACTAAAACTACTAAGTCAACTAAATCAAAAAGACCCATTAAAAATAAAATGGAAATAAAGCTACATTCAAAATTATAATAAACTGTTTGCAAAAGTGTTGCAACTGTTTAGTGAATATACTGCAATGGCTGAGACATCTTGTACTATTCATAAACACAAATGCAAATGCACACACAAACACACAGATATTTATGCAGTATTTTATGTTGATTCCCACATCTGAATGCATTATGGACTTTAAAATAAGGTTTTTCTGAGGTTTTAAGCACACCCGAATAAATCTTTTTAGATGTCCTGAAATTCAAATTTCACATGATTTCTCCGTCGGCGCTCATGGGCCTGAAAACCTTCAGGAGGAAATATGTACATCACAGGATTAAGCTTTGAGGTCTTCCCCTGCATCATGCTTCTAAACACACACAACCATGCCTGTAGAAGCAGAAGATTATATCCAAATAACAAGAGCATGCTGTCTTGGCTTGCTAAAAGGATTTCAAGCATGTCTGGGATAGAGGTAAAGCTGTGTGGAGTCAGTGACAAGAGTTTCTGTTGGAAGCTCTCTCTAATAAATGCCTTTGTTTTGCCTTCTTTATTGATTACATTTCATTTGTTCTGTTTCTCAGCTCGGTTCTCGCAACACGTCCCTTACGAAAAAGAAGTTTACTCAAGTGTGCTATTAGTATACTTCTTTTAAACTAAAAATAGGAAAGTATACTTTTAGTCTACTTTTTATGTACTTCTCAGAAATGGGCTTTATGTACTCAGAAATATACTTAAAATGACATTTAAGTATACTCGACTTATACTTAGAAAAAGTCTAAATATATTTTAGCTATAATTGTGCTCCTAGAATGCATGTTTTCATTGTTATACGGTAGGGGGTGCTAGTACACATCTTCTGTACAGAATTTCCAAAAAACACAAGTGAAGAAGAAACCGAAACAACAGATGCTTCCACATGTAATCTGACACGATCATCAGACATAAAACAGCATCAAAACTGTGTAACGTTATGGAATAAAATGTCGACCAATGAAGAGGTAATTATAACTGTCATGCTTTTGGGTGTTGATCGACTTTATCTACGTTTTGATTATCATTCTGAACCCAATTCATAGTCTTTTTTCAGCTTTATGTTCAAAATGTTTATTTCTTTATTTATGAAACTTACCCACATTCAAATGTTAATAAAAAAGGAATGCATGAAGCTAGAATAAAAATGTTTTGGTTACAAGCAGATACTGTGTCGTTTATGCTTGTCTTGTTAACTATCATGTAACAAAACTATATACAAATTAAACCTAAATAGGGCATTAGTAGTTAACTTAAAGTATGATTGATAAAGTCACTAAAACGAAAATACGAGTATACGTGCAGTAAAAAATGCGAAATTTAAACGGTACTGCGACTATTCCTTCAAAAGTGTACTAAAAAGGCTACTACCAGTATTAATTAGTAAAACTATCAGGTTGTACCTATTAGGTCGCTTTTAGTATAGTTGCAGTACCAAAACTAAACAGGTGATGGAAACTAGTTGGTGTACTCAAGGTTACTACTGTTATCTTTAAAGTATACTTAAAAAGTATCATTTATCTACTAGAAAGTGGGCAATGGAGTCCAAGGAGTATTGGAAATAGTACACTTGCGATAGCTACTGTACACTGGATATTTGTATACTTACTAACTAAAGTATAATTAAAAATATTACTGAACTTAATTAAGTATATATTACTAAAATAAACTTGAAGTATACTACTTTTTGGTTAGGGGTCCCATATGGCCTCCGAATTCCTTTCAGAGCATGAGGCTAGAATTCATCTGGTACACACACACACACACACACAAACACACACATACAGACAGGGATGAGGCTAGACTATATGTGGACAAAGGGACAGGATCAGCTGGTGACATTATTAACCAGTAGGGGCTATCAACACTGCTGCTCCTCTGGATTTCTATAAGCCAGAGCATCAGAGCATGTGTGTCAGGAGGGGCTGTTTGGGTTCGGGAGACACTCTTATGGGTGTTTTAGCTAAACGGGAGGAATGGCTATTTGCACAATAGCTTGATTTGAGTCAATAATACCAGAATTTCTTTACGTGATACGAAGGTCACATTTAAACATGCCTTATCATGCCTTCATTTTTTATTCTTGCTGCTTTTCTGTTTATTTTAAACCCACACTTTCTAATCTTAAACTATGAAAATCTACCAAAAAATGTTTGATATTGTAACCTGTTTAAACAAAGGGTGAAATAAACATAAACCACTTCGATATTTATTTTTCCTGTCTGTCGGTCTGTCTGTCTGTCTGTCTTTCTTTCTTTCTTTCTTTCTTTCTTTCTTTTTCATTCATTCATTCATTCATTCATTCATTCATTCATTCATTCATTAATTCATTCATTCTCAGTTGTGCTAACAATACCACCAGATAGAACAATTGTGATAAACATACTACTGTTCAAAGTTTAGGGTTCAGTATTTTTTTTTCTTTGAAAGAAATTCATATTTTTATTCATTAAGGATGCATTAAATTGACAAAAGTGACAGTAAAAACATTTAGAATGTTAAAAAGGTTTCTATTTAAAATAAATGCTGTTCTTCTGAAATTTCGTATTCATCAAAGTATCTAAAAAAAAAAGAAAAAAAAACTTCATAATACTAATAATAATAATACATGTTTCTTGCAGCACCAAATCCCATCATATTACAATGATTTCTGAAGGATATGTGACAATGAAGCCGGGAGTAGTAATGGAGGTTGAAATCAGCTTTGCTATTAGAGGAAGAAATACAGAAATTATTATATAATTAGAAATGAATGATATTATTTAGAATATATTAAATATGAAAAAGTTCATTTAAATTATGTTTTACAATATACAGTTTTTACTTATTTTTTGATCAAAATTATGAAGCCTTAGTGAATATTAAGTGACTTTCAAAAAACATTCAACTTGTTGCACAGGAGTGTAATGAAAAAATAATTATAAAAGGTATTCATTCATTCATTCTAAAGTGTGAGGAAACCATTTTTATTGTTTGTTTCTAATCAAGTTAGAATTGTTTAAAGTTTTAAAGGGTACAGATAAATATATTAAATATTTAAGCATTATATATTTAAAATACTTTGAAATTAGCCTAAGAAATGCAAAAAAAAAAAAAAAGCATTAAAAAAACATGCTTTGGAAATTATAATGTATGTTAAAAACAGTAATGTATGTGTATTTTGTAAACTTTATGTACACTGTAAAAGTGTCATTTTTTAAAGTCTGCAGGGCCAAACATACCCTGTAAACTGCTCCTCCAGAGACAGCATGTGAGATTATACCAGATAGTAATTTCCAACAATGCGCAGTGACTGGTTCTCTTCCCCTCTCCTTCACTCTGAGTGTGTGAGTGGCAAGAGGATCAGAAGGGGCTAATGTAGAGGGACAGCGATGGCATTCCGAGTCTGCCTGGTGTCAGGGAGAATTAGCCCACAGTCACACAAACACTCCGACATCCGAGCTCACACACACTCACAGAGCAAATGAGCCTGTCACTCTACGCTGGTCAGAGGTCAAGAGGAATTCTCCATCCTTTTCCCTCATCCCTTGCTCTCCTTTCCCCTGCAGTTGGATTTCTTGCTCTGTTTATCACACTATGCTTCAATGCACCATCATTAAACACGTTTTAACTCCCTGAGGTGACATTATGAGTGTACTTTAAATTCGCGGCTTTCCACTGTGATTGTTTCTATGCATACGTTATTTGTGCATGCCTGTTCTCATAATCACCTGAACCCATTTAATCCATCATAAACAGCTGACCAAAGTTGTTGTTGAATCCAGTCAGCTAGCACTTATAGTGCCTACTGGGCGACTTGAAGAGAACGAAGAGTTTGATGAAGAGGATGTGGAGTTAGTTTATCTCAGGCCTCATTGGACATCTCAGCGTTTTGTTTCTCTAGTCAGCAGGTCCGAGTTGATGGGCTGAGTTTGTAGAGCTGTTGTTTTTAATTTTGCCTTCGTTAGGCCTTGTGTTAATTACCAATCTCATGGTCCACAGCCATGCACTTGGTCTCCGCTCTCTAATGAGACGGAAATGAGACAAACAGCTGGGATTTATGGCTCGCTGGATGCTCACGCCATGAGAAAACTTGTACGTGCAAGACAGAAAAACAAACAATCACATATATACGAATCGCACATTGTGATTAATTATGCACAAATAGACGTTAACATGATATGACTGTCCGTATGCAAATTAAAAAACGCACAATCTAAAATATTTGTATGAAAGAAACCAAAGCAGATTAATACACAGCTGCATGAGGACACACAAGAGTGCTTACAGTAAAATCCACCCTTATTAATCTTAAACTATGACTATTTAAAAAACAAAAAGGAGCAAAATAAACAACATTTCAATATTTGTATATTACTATATATATATACCCCCCCCCCCCCCCCCCCCCATCTTCGTGTCATCATGGCACCACCACCACCTAAAATAATAATTAATAATAATAAATACACTGCTGTTCAAAAGGTTAGGGGTGCTTTAGTTATTATTGAAAATAATAAAATAATGTTGTTTATTCTTATTATTATAATAAGTCCTGGTGTCGACTGATCTAAAGTGGTGATTTTTTTTGGGTAAAGGGGCGAAATTTAAAAAGAAAATTAAATATTGTCACAACTATGGATAATGCTAAATTACAGCTTGATTGGAAAATGACCCAATAAAAAAATTAAAGTATTATATTATATTTATTTTATTATATTATATTATTAAAGTTTTGCGAAGTAATCATTTCTTCATATGAAACAAATATATAACTAACAGGACCTTGGAAGTAGCAATCTTTATGATGATAGGCGTGGCCTAAGTGAGTAAAACTATAATACATCAAAAATAATAAAATAATTATACAAAAATAATCATTTAGTTTTTCTTTTGATATCAGGCATATTGAACGTTTAGGTTGGAAAGTTTAAAGTGAACAAATGTGACATAACAAAAACATTTATAACATAAAAAAATGTTGTGCTTTTGAACTTTATATTCATCAAAGCATCTTGGGAAAAACAGGTATTAAAGTTTCCACAAAATATAGAGCAAAATTTATGGCTGTCTGAACGTTCACACAATGAGGAAACGCAGAACAGAACAGTACACGCAGAACAGAAAAATAAACAATCGCATACACAAATCACGCATTGTGATTAAAATGATATGACTGTCCGTATGCAAATAAAAAAAATGCACAATCCAAAATAATTGTATGAGAGGAACCTAAGCAGATTAATGCTTACGAAGCTGCACGAAGACACACAAGAGTGCTTACAGAGCAAAACCCACCTAAGGACCTGGCAGACGCACCCTCAGCCAGCATCGAACTAGAGTTCTCCTCTCATATGTACCTCCTCCCTCACTCATTCTTTCCATCAGCCTCAGGGGAGCTCCACAATTAATGACCGTGCTGATGACCATCTCAGCGGGGGGGGGTGAAGGGGGTTGGGGTGCGGTCAAAGGGTGTGTGTGCGTGCATGTGAGTGTGAATCGCTGAGGGAGGCAGCTCATGGCTCAGGTGATCGGGAGGCATGTCTCGGTGGGCTGTGGGTAAAGACCCGACGCAGCGCTTTCAGGCCTGTGCTTCAGCACAAAGGGAGCTGTGTTGGCCTTCACCATCAGCAGCTTTCACTGCAGCTCCAGACCCACAGTCCTGCCCGGCATGGACCTCTACTGCAGGGTGTTCGGTGGACCAGAGCCCAGCAAACCACACAACAAAACCGTAGAGAGAGGTGGACAAAGTCTGTTTCTTGAGGGAAAGTACAGATAATGCTGGTCAAAAATTAGTCCATTAGATTTTTACTTAAGTAAAAGTACTTAAGTACCAAAAGTGTAGCCATTCATCCACATTTGAACTGAGTGGACAGTCAAATCCTGTAAATACAGAATGATAAGAAAGAAAAAAAAAACAAACCTGTTTTAAAACCCAGCAACACAACTGTAGCTGTATAACTGTCCAACAGCAAAAAAAGAGCAAAACAGCAACAGATTTAATTGACATCAAAACAAAAGTTCAAAAATGCTCTCTAATTCTCGCAGTCCTTTGATGTCGTGCACAGAACGGTGTGTGCAGTGTTGCTTTAAGTCAAACACCTATTGTGTTTTGTTAGGAGACGCACAACAGTTCTTCTGAGGCTTTAGAACTAATATTTTCATTTACACAATTTTGCAAAATCAGACAATATTGTGTCTAATATATATCACAATATTAACTTATTATTATTGAATTGTTGTTAATGAATATCACATTTGCAACTGGTCAGTGTTCAAAAACGCTGGGAAATCACTTCACATAACCCTACAAGAAAGATTACTTATAGGCTGTCAAGAAAAAAAATCACCCACTGACTTTCAAAGCTGCTACATAGTAATGACTTTCTACTTCGAGGACCTTGATAGAAATGTACAATATTTGTCTTTCAAATGTAGTGAAGTTAAAGTCATAAGTTCCCAGAAAAAATAATACTCAAGTAAAGTACCGATACTTAAAAAGTGTACTTAAGTACAGCAATCAAGTAAATGTATTTAATTACTGTCCACCTCTGTGTAGACCCTGTGTACATCTGTTATTATGATCGGCCTCGAGTAATCTGATCCGAAGTGCTCACCTCTGGCACATTGTTGTTTAAACCTTGTAGACACATCTCAAACATGTCTCATGTGGCTATATGTGATTATATTTTGAAAGCAGGAGCTCGGACTACACGACTACACACATCACCCTCAATGCCAGTATGTTACTGTATGTTATAAAAGGTTAAATAAAATGTCAATAATAAAATAAAATGTGTTAATCTGACAACAAATTATCTTTTGAGCAATGCTCAGTAGTGTAGTGAAGTACCTTAACCTGTATTTGAAGAGTTCAGATGCAAAAGCTTTTAAGTGCCGTCTGAAATTTTCTTCTAAAATGAGCATTTTTATCAGGCTCCAATATTTATGTTTAGTTATTTCACTTGAATTGCATAGAAAGGACCTATACATTGCCATTAGAATACATTTATTCAACCTAAACTTTTTTTTTTTGCATTTTGGTTTTGTTTTAGTGTTCAGTAAGATTGATTGATTAATTGATTTTTTTATATATTCTAATTATTACTCTCTTTAAACATTCACTTAAAAGACTCTTTAAACATACTTTTCATACTCTCACTAATTCATTTAATTTGAAGGAGAGTCTAAAAGAACTGTGATTGCTCTATTCTGGCGGGAATTTCAATCTGAAATAAAATCTCACACAATCAAAGAGCATTTTACAGGGTGTTTCTTCAACTATGAGCAATTCAGAACTTAAGAGCAATTCAGAAAATAATATTGTCTACCAACAATGTCCATACATTATGGACATGCATGCATCACAAGAGAATTCCTGTAATTTTTTCTTCAAATTTTTGTCATTAGTCAAACTGTGTATTGTATTTAATAGTATAGTAGTCTGTGATGGAAATGGTATTGTTAACATGTTTGATACAAAACAGTTGTCTCTTTTGTCTTAAGAAATACCTCTTAAAAGCTAAAGCCAAAATGAATACAATTAATACATTTTCACACTGTTTGTATAATTTGCAAAATCACAGCTTGATCGGACCTGACACACAACAATACACAAATACATAACAGGCATTTGAAAAGTAGCAAATTTAAATGATGAATGCATGTGACTTTAATGTGACATTAAAAAAAATCAGTTCCCTTTCATGGGAACTTCGAACTGCGTCCTCTAGGGGTCGCTATGGGGAACGCCTCGTCGTGACCCGTGTCTGAAGCATACATTGAAAAAACACCAACTCGTTGGCCGGCGACAGCCATGACGTCACTACCGGTGCGACTCCAGTATAAATCGGCGCAGGGAGCTACACATCATTATCTTCTTCGTCTTCATTGACTGTTCTATTTGAAGCGTGCATTTCCAAGGAAAAAATAAGAGCTATCTCTATTTATTATGGCAAGCACTAGCAGAGCATTTAGAAGGTGAGTGCCTCCGTGTCATCGCTATTTGACACCAAATGACACACACGATCTAGGTGTTGTTTGTTTGGGCGAAGAGCACGCACGCGATGTCCTCGAGGGTGCAATCTGCGTGCATTGCGAGCGTTTTTCAATGAAAAAGCTCTTTTCTCGTTTGTCTCTTTTTCCGATTAAAGAGGGGCAGCCATCTGCTTCCCACAGTTTAGGACCCGCCTCTGCTGAGGCACGGAGGAGATTGAGCTCGTGGGGATCTCAGGTGGACCTGGCCGATGAGTTTAGAGAGGGGCTTTCCTTCTCGCGCTCATCGGCGGGGGGCGAGAGACAGCCACTGGAGGATGATGTTCTCTCTTTAACATCATCTAATCCAGGGGCCAGTGCTCTGCTGGGTACAGCCCAGGAAGAGCAGGAAATGGATAAAGAGAGCGAAGAAGCTGAGGCTGAGCATTCTCAATCCTCCTGCCCTGCATATGACAAGCTCTTAGAGGTTATGGATCGCGCCACAGCAAGACTTGACTTGCCATGGAAGCGGACTAAGGAAGTGGCGTAGGCGGGGAGGTCGTTCGACGAAGTTACTTTCTGAGCCATAACCCTCCAGCTCGGGAGTCTTCCGTTCCCTTCCTGATCTCCATACTGAGACGAGAAGGAATGGAAAGAAGCCGTTTCCTCACGCATCACACGGTTTCGGTTTCAGCATACCATGTTATGCGGAATATCGAGGCGGCTGCGCAAAAGCGGTTATGAGAAGCTGCCCCTATAGAGAGATGCTGGTTAGCTATCTCTCTATGGGTGAGACATTTTCTCTTAAAACTCCCTCCTTGCCATCCATGCCTCTTCAAGCTACATCCAAAATGAATGGCAAGGCATACGCAGCATCAGGTCAGGCTGTCGCTTCATTGCACACAATGGCGATGCTTCAAGCATATCAGGCTGACCTGCTGAAAGAACTGGATAAAGGCGAGGGCCTTTCTCCTGATGAGATGGCTGAGTTACGCCGCACCACGGATCTTGCTCTTCGTGCTACTAAGCAGGCAGCCTCTGCCATGGGCAGAGCGATGGCTGCTATGGTGGTGATGGAGCGGCAGTTGTGGGTGAATTTGGCAGACATCGGGAAGAAAGAAAGGGTTTTTCTTCTCGATGCCCCGGTTTCGCACTCTGAACTTTTTGGTACATCCGTTGAGGCGGTCGGCGAAAAGTTCAGGGAGGCGAAGGCGCGCTCAGCAGACTTTAAATCCTTCATTCCACGAAGGTCAAGGTCTGAGCCCGAACAACCCAGGGGTCCTGGTCCGTCTCTGTCTGAGGATCAGAGACGGGCACAGAAAGCTAGTGTCGCGGCTCGCGCTCCTCCGCTGCCCGCGGGTAGGGGTAGGAAAGTATGTGGGCGAGGGAGGTAGCAGACCTGAGGGATGTGATCAGACAAGGCTGTTCAGCGCTTTTGTCCGGATCAGAGCAGTAAATTAGGTATCATCTTTCCTAAGGGGGTGTAACATCTACCCCCTTTCTTCCCCTCCCTAATTCCCTGTAACCACCATTTCTCCACCTGACCGAGGTTAGGTGGAATCTTCCTGCATAACAGTCTCCTTCTGGACCTATGATGTTTTGGTTGGTTCTATGGTTAAATCATAGTAACCACCTTACTGAAGGTCAGGTCTAGAGGCTCTTCTACGGACAGAGCTCCGACGCGGGAGCCATGGTTGGTGAGTACGATCCATGTCTAAATATATGTATATAAATCTATGTATGTGCTATGAATGGTGTTGTGTGTACCCTTCTCTAGTTCTTTGCAGTTGGTTCCGTGCTGGGTTAAGAACTGCGGGTGCTCGACTTGCAGTGTTTATTTCATTCATCGATATATGTCCAGACGGTAAGAAAATCCGGGTTTCAGCTTCATACTTCCTGGATCATGCGGCCAACACAGGCTTTGCGGGAGTTTTGTGATTATCAGGCCCCCGGCGCGTCACTGCAGAAATTTCCTAGACGTCCGGGCTGGGGTTACGCTTTCATGCTGCCCTGTATGGTCTACCGTATCTGGGTTGCCCTGAGGGTTTTTTCCCGATCACCAGGATATCCCCTTGAGACATCACCCCCCTCACCATTGAGGGTTATTGTGAGTATGATGTATCTTTTGAGCGTTAATCCTCTCTGAGAAGTTGGATTCCTCGCTCCATGTCCTCGTGGTAGTATTGAGCTATGCTACCCTTTATCAAAGGGTTACCTGGAATAAGAGTCTGGCTAGACGGCAGTATGCTTACACCTCTGATTTTTCAATCATGCTGCAGGTCAAGCCCCCTCTCATTGAGAGCTGGGTTTGTGCTCCCTCAGCAAAGGTAAACTACTGCTAGCCGTTCCACTTACTGGAACATGCTGTAGGTCGAGCCCCCTTCTCGAACTGAGAACTGGGTGTGTTGCTCCCACAACTAAGTAAATAATTGCTAGCTGTTCCAACTTTGGAACATGCTGCAGGTCGAGCCCCGTCTCGGTTTGAGAGCTGAGTGTGTTGCTCCCTCAGCTGAATAACTGCTAGCTGTTCCACCATGGGAACATGCTGTAGGTTGAGCTCCCTCTCCATTGAGAGCTGGATGTTCTCCCCCAGCTAAAGATTTACTGCTAGCCACTCCAGCATTATAGCCGTAGATATAGCGACTGGGGATACGCTATTTTTATCTATAGGCTGCCTTTCAGGGTAACACGAGAACCCCTAGAACGGTATGCAAGAGTAGTGCACGTTATGCTTTGCCCACTATTCTAAAATCCACATAGCTGGTAAGTACGCACGTTATGCTTTGCCCACTTTTCTAAAATCCACTAAAGTGGTAAGTGTGCACGTTATGCTTAGCCCACTTTTCTAAAATCCTGTACGGTAAGCGCTACGCGCAAGACTTCGTGCTCTTTTTGAGTGGTTTAAAACCCCGGTTCCGCTTTGGGCACCACTCCTCCTATGTATCCTCGGGATACCTACTTAACAGGGTGCTACTAATGATCTGTTGAGACAGTTCCTTCACCACAAGAAAAACAAACGTGCGGTAGCCCCTGTGTGACAAGACTAGTATGATTCTAGGCTCTTAGCTGTATTCCCTTAAAAGGAATCTATCCTGATTCCAAGTCTTGAGCTCTACCCCAGGCCCAGGAGTCTTGCCCTAACAGGTAAGTATTTTGGGGTAAGTAGCCTAGGCCTTTGGCCATAGGGAATAACGTCACCGACAGCCGTCTAACGTCCCAGGGGCAACTCCATAGCAATATGGTAGAGTTGGTACATAGTGCTCGCCATGGTTCTGGCTTGCACCTCGCACACCACTCAGCTATGGCGTGGGTCTACCCGGTTCCCATAGCGCCCCCTAGAGGACGCAGTTCGAAGTTCCATGAAAGGGAACGTCTCGGGTTACCTATGTAACCATGGTTCCCTGAGTAGGAACGAGACACTGCGTCCTCTAGGGGTATTGCCATGCTGCGGACAGCAAGTTCCAGACGAAGAAGGTGAATGATGTGTGCTCCCGGCGACACAGATTTTTATATGGAAGCGCACCGGTATCGTGACGTCATGGGCCTGGCCGGCCAACGAGTTTGTGTTTTTCATGTATGCTTCGACCGGGTCGACGACGAGGAGTTCCCACTGTAGGCGAAGCCTAGAGGACGTAGTGTCTCGTTCCCTACTCGGGGAACCATGGTTACATAAGTAACTTGAGACGTTTGTCTATCAGGACATCAGACATACAGTATTGAAGATGTTTCATGAAACGCCTTGCGCAAATGTTTAGATTGGACAGCTGTGTTCTTCCCAAAAATGTACACAGTGTTTTGTGGTCAGAAGTTATTTTGATGACCTCTCAATATGTCTGAAGTGAACGTTGTCCAATTTTAAAACATTGTCAGATTTCAAAAATGTCATCCAAAACAAATGGTAATCTCTATTATAAATGGAGTCACAGGCTGCACCGATACCACAAACCACCAGCCGGCCAGATGTGCTTGCAGCAGCACCACAAACAGCACCTGTATCCTGTCCATGCATAACCTCTGCTGAAAATCATAAACTGCACTGCGTCTGCCTGCAATCATTGACCTGTCCATCAGTCACTCTGCAGTGGTGTTGCACCTCTGAAACAAGAAGCTGCGTCTTTCACTCCTAGGGGGTTTGTTGATTGTATGATGAAGGGAAGAAAGACCGTCAACACAGTTCAAACAAACTGCTTGCGTCTAATTGACCTGAGGCCTCCTGGTTTGTCTTTGCCTTTACTGCCCTCTCTTAAGACAAGTCAAAGAGATCTCCTCGCTTTTATCAGGTGCTATCAAAGAATTCATGGACTTCAGCACTTTACACCTTTGATTACATGAGTGTATGTGTGTGCGCTTGTTTGTTTCCCTCCTACAGTGTGATGAGTGGATGTGTATTCAGCTAAATAACCTTGCTGACTCAAGGTCTGTCCAGTGAGAGTGAGATGCATTCAGAAGTGGCTACCACAGACCACAGTTAATGAGACAGGTGTACTGGGAGGATTGATTGAGTTTGAAATATTACCGCGTCCCGATCCATACCCTTCCATTCTAAACCAATCTACAAATTTGCTGCAATTCTCACCTGTTTCTTGCTAAATGGAATATGTTAGATAACCAATGTGAAAATACCTGAACACTACATTAATTCTTATAAATGGAGGTTTCTTACTCACATTTCTTCATAATGCAGATCCTCAATGTCACTCCGGCAGTCTTACAGAGTAAATTTTTCAGTGAATCTCCAAGGTGTTCCAGGGCTTCTTGTCCTCTGGCTGTTTCTGCAAAGATGACAAGAAATGACAAACAGACAAAGAGAGAGGGGCGAAGAGAGGGAAACAGAAGACAACTAGATACAAGGGCATTTGAATATGTTCCATATTTAGTCAACACTGTGTAGGTTTTAAATACCTACACCACGCCCTAAGAGATAACAATCGTGTAAGTGTTACCACGTATAGCCCCATCACAACACCCGTGGTTAAACACCCTGTCTAAATAAAATGCTAATTTTTTTCTTGGTCCCTATGTGAAATAATATAAAAACAATTCAATAGTACGTTTTTTTTTAAATTAAAATTCACTTTATTCAGCAAAGATGCATCAAATTGATCAAAAGTGGCATTAAAGGCATTTGTAATGTTACAAAAGAGATCTACTGTATTTAAATAAATGCTGTTTTTTAACCCTTTGATGCACAAGCTATGGAAACCCCTTCTAATACACAACATGGGTCTAAAATGAGCCGTATTCATTTCCTATGTTATTTCATGCTTGGCTGGGCTTTTTTTAAAATCAGTTTATTTCAGCATTTCAGACCCTGGTCTATAAATTCCTTGATCCATGAATATTTAAAATATCTTTTTTACAATGACCACAAATTAATATACATTTTTTTTGTTCACATCAGGGTCAACACATGGTTCAAAAATGACCTCTATGCAGCAATGATAAAACACAAAGATATAAGACATTTGTTAAAATAATATTTAGATTTATTTAGACCAACTATTTACACTGAAATGGTTTATTGCCACTCTTGTCACACATAACATGGACATATCATGATAACTGAAAACCCACGAAATTAAACCAAGTGTCTGTAGTGCAAACTGTAGGGAACGGTAGTGATGTGGGCCGAATAGATGGAAATAAAATGAACAAAATAAAAATAACGTGGGTGACAGCACCATTTCAAATTGCCACATTCCTTTTCCACAAAAGTGCTGAATGCCTCCCAAAATGACAACTACGGTTTGTAGGCCTCCTTGCTACCAGACTGACATGGGAACACGCCACGACGTGTGATTGCCTTGTCTTCTCCGGCAAGTTGGCCAGATCTGTATATTTGTACCGAAGCGACCCCCCCCCCTCCCACCTGCCTGAGTATACTGTGGCGGGTGGTGAGCTAGTGTTTTGTTTTTATCCCCACCCCACACCTCTTCCCATTGCTTTGTAGAATAGTGGTTTTGAAGGTGGGGTACCCCCCCCCCCCCCCCCCCCCCCCGGTGCCCTCAAAGCACCTCTTCATTGTCCCCCCGGCATCGCAAAGACTCTTTGACCAGTCCTTGATGAATAGTCGTCAATGCATGATCACACCAGCCAGAGAATCAGGGTGTTGCGTAGAAGTTGGGTTGTTGGTACAGGGGTGGCCCAACGTGGTCCGGCATCTAAAAAACCACCGTCCTGCAGAGTTTTGCTCCAACCTTGATAAAAACTCACCTGCCTGTAGCAGTAACCCTTAGTAACCCTTAGACCTTGTTTAGTTTGTTCAGGGGTGTTTGATTAGGGTTGGAGATGAACTCTGCAGGACTGTGGCTCTTCAGGACAGAGGATGCCTGCCTCTGGTGTAGGCATTGAGGGTGGCAACATCCAGCACATTGCACCACAGCACCACGGGCCACCTCCATGTACATGAGTAGATGAAAAAACATTTTTACTCAATCTATTGGACTGGGTCTTAGTTTCCTCTTAGAGGACTCATCAGACAAGTCTTCAATGTCATCACATGAGTCTTCTTCATCTAGGAGAGCTGGATTTACACCCACAAAACCAGACTGACCCTGTGGCACATAGTCTCTAGGTCATCAGCATCAGATATTTCAGACTCTGAATCAGGACTAAGAATTGCCTGATCTTCCTCATCATGCAGCATCTCTACAAACATTTCAGCCGTTAATCTAGAATGTCTGGGATCAGCCATACTAACACTCTAGATAAAGAATGCACAACAAGCAGTTGATCCATGTATATACAGTACTGATTATATGTTGTCACTGTCAGAAACCTTGTATGTCCAAAACCATTACTTTTCAGGAACACTGACAGACATAAAGGCTGACCAATAGCACTGATTTATGACAAAAAATAAAAATGATGAAATGTGGAGATACGAGGTTTCCTCAATGATAGCAATGATATATTTGTATATAATAACATATTATTTTGACTTTAATTTTGTTGACCTAGCGAACATTAGCTAGCTAAAATAGAATATGTCAACAAGCTAGCTAATAGTATTGGACATGTTTCTCTGTCTCACTAGTAATAGATTTCAAAACATTCAAGCTAACATTCAAATATTATATCCAGTTATCTTTCACAATATATCAAATAATTTCTGTGGTAATAAACTATAAAATAAGACTAAATGCATCAATTATACAAAAGCAGCCATGTTGAGTTGTGAAATGTGGGGCAGGTGAAAAGTTTTCTGCAGTAAATATGTTCCTACTTGCAAAAAATTTCTATATGGGTCATTTTTGACCCATGTGTGCAAATTTGATGTAGAAATACAAAAAAAATTGTTTTTTTATGAAGTAAAGAAAGGACAAATAAACAATGATTTGTGGAAATCAAAAACAAGATTTTTAAAGAATACCTGGAATAATAAATGAGAAAATGCATTTCTTTTAAAGATTCAGCAAATAATCGCCTCAGGCATGATTGAAATAACATTAAAAATTCTATATGGGTCATTTTAAACCCATGTGTGTAAAACTGATGTAGAAATACAAAAACTGTGTTTGTTTATAAAGTAAGGAAGGAAAAATAAACGAAATAATGTTTGGAAGTTAAAAACAACATATTTAAAGACTACCTGGAATAATAAATGATAGAAAGAAAAAAATATATATTTCAGAGATTCAGCAAAGAAACACTCACCCATGTCTGAAATAACATAGGAAATGAATACGGGTAATTTTAGACCCATGTTGTGCATTAGAAGGATAGTGACACAATAACGATTTTTATTCAAAAAGTAAGAAATAAAAAAATAAAAATAAGGATTTGTGATGATCAAAAACAAGTTAATTGAGGAATTTATGGAGACGAGCTAGTGAATGAATCTGATTGAATGCTTGTCCTTCGTGAAATAAATCTAAGTTCTTGCAGTGCCTCGATTTCTAAAGATATATGAAAAAATAAACTCAGCTCGGGTCACCTTTAGACCGTTGGCATCAATGGTAACAGCTGAAAATTAAGCTTTACGTATTAAATGCATTGTAAAATATTAAATAGAAAGCAAATATTTTAAATTGTTCTCATATTTTACAGTATTACTTTTTTCCTGTATTTTTGATCAAATAAATGCAGCCTTGGCGAGCATCGAGATTTCTTTCAAATATACAGTAATAAATCTAAAACCCCAACACTTAGGAGTGCATAACTTTCAAAAAGGCCTTAAGTATACAAAAAAAAAAAAACACATTCTGCTTAAAAAATGGTGGTGGTGGTGTTCTTGATTTGGAGAAAATAAACTTTAGGCTGCATTTATCTCACGCATTATACCATATATGTGTGTGAAAGAAAGACGTTCAGAACAGATGAATCCTATTTTAGGGAGGATTCTTTTCTTTCCTCTTCTCTGTCCCTTCAGTGCGCAGAGATGACTGAAACATTTGGCCCCAGACTCATAAACTGGCTTATATATTCATTTCTTTACTGACATGATTTATGAACTTCTAACACCACTGATTTATTGAGGGTTCTTTGTCATCTCACAACTGCAATGACTGATGCCACTGTGATGTTATCATTAATATTATCACTACAAGAATTTTTTTTTTAGAAAATCTGAAAAGATACTAGTTATTTTACGTTAAGTTTACGAACATTTCCTTTAACCTTAAAAGACAACGCAACACATAAAGAATATCTCTTTGGTTTTGAGACTTTAGTCTTTGCAACTTCAGGGATCTTATCTATGCGCAATCAGCTTGTAACACTTCAAAGAGAAAGGAAAACTTGAAATAAATAATATGACCCCTTTAATTACATTAAAACAATTTTGGCAAAAATTATTATGAAAGCAATGATATTGTAGAAGTACATAACTCCAGCAAAATACTGAAAATCTCACCACAGTGACCACTAAAGGCTACATCGTCTGTCCACTAGCACAACCTTTGACCCCGTGACCCTCTGACACGGATTTCTCTGATCTTCTCTTCACCTCAGTCAACAGACATAACACTGAGCACAAGACAGTTATGTCTCAGTGCCGGAGAACACGGCCAAGGTTTCAATACACACAAAACCCACTTTACACATGTCAATTCAAGTTTATTATAACAAGAGAGAGAACCAGGCTGAAAAAAAAGATAAAAATGAAGGACAGGAACAGAAAAGGAAGGAATAAAGATACTTCATAAAACAACATGTGATCAGTCTCTTTAATTTATTTTCTTGGCGAGAGAGCGGATAGAGAGAGAGAGAGAGCGGATAGAGAGAGAGAGAGAGAAAGGGAGGGAGGGAGGGTTGTTAATGAATTGTACTCACAGGTGCACTGGGGACATGTTGTTGTGCTCATTATTGGAGGCAGGAAAGAAGTTAATTGTTCAGTGGCTTTTGGTGAGTTAATACTCCAGTGTCTGATAATTGAAAATGAGCAATGCATTATCATCTACTCTGTCATACAAAAAATTACAAAACCAAAAACTCTCAATCCCTACAAAAAACTTATCCCTACAAAATCTTTAAAAAATGTATTTTAAAATATAGGTATTTAATACTACTACTACTTACTATAGACTACTAAGAATAATAATACTTGTATACTATTATTAATTGTAATGTTTATAATTTTCACTTTATATCATTATCTTAACTCAATTAGAAAACATGTGTATGTAAATAGTAATTGTTAAATGTCTCGATATGTGACCCCTGGACCAACAAAACCCGTCTGAAGTGCCTGGGGTATATTTGTTAGCAAATAGCCAAAAATACATTTGATGAGTCAAGATTGATTGATTTTTCTTATGCCAAAAAAATCATTAGGATAATCGAAGTAAAGTTATTTCCAATGAATAATAATTTGTAAATTTCCCCTACCGTCAATATATCCAAACTTAATTGGTTTGGAATAGTTAATTGCTTGCTACAGAAGAACCTTTTTTAAATTGGGACAATTTATAAAGGCGATTTTCTCATATTTAGATTTTTGCACCCTCAATTCCAGATATCAGAAGGTTATATCAGCCAAATATTGCACCTATCCTAAACAAAACCATTCAAGGAAAGTAATTTATTCAGTCGTCAGATGCTGTAAAACTCGGCCCTTATATGACTGGTTTTGTGGTTCCAGGGTCACATATCATGCTAAAAATGATCAAGCACACATTGTATACAGTAGAAATACAAATGGCAAAAAATAAGCAAAAATAATCATTATGGGGTCCTGTTTTCAGCACTTTGACAGTTAATAATTCGTTTACCAATTATTAATCAAGCCAAAGGCATCCTCATTTCTTCTCACATCTAGTTCACACCTTTTTCTTGTGTCCTAAACATGTGTGTGAACCCATGCCACAGGGGTTACATTCAACTCCAGATGGGTGTGAAACATTGCCACGGTAACCGCACACCATCCCTGAATCTCTCGACCCCAGACTGGGTGTTCTAACAGAGTCCCACAACAAGGTTACACCTGCCGTCACACTTGAGCAGGAGTATGCGCATGTACACGCAGCAGCTAATAGATTCTTAAACATACTCAATGAATATTTCATGCATAGTTGTGTGACCTGCTCGATGACTACAGAAGGACTTATGGTCCCACTTTATATTAGGTGGCCTTAACTACTATGTACTTACATCAAAAAAATGAGTACAATGTACTATTGTGGTCATATTGTTATTGCAAAACACGGATAACTGATTTAGGTGTCCTGTTTACAATGTATTTATCCATTTAAGTACTGCATATATAATTAATCATGTACAGACTATGATGGTTGGTTCGTGTTTGGCTTGGGGGTACGATTGTAAGTATGGAATAAAGTAATGTAATTATCATTCTATTTTGTCTAGGTGTCACCTCCGATGTTAAAATGCTGTCCCCCACCCCCACTTCCACCCCCCCCCTCTGTGGGCCCCTACGCTGTAAACACCTACGGACCCAAGACACCACAGAATTAAGTAAAAATGCTTTTGCTGCTATCTGACCGGTGGTGACGTGAGTAGGTTAGCGGCAGGTTTGGTTGGTATGGGTAGGTTTTAAGGGATAAGGTGTTTAAGGGATGGGCCAACAAAGTAAGTAGAAATTTAATCACAAAATTAATTCATAGTAATTACATGCAGGTAATTTTAAAGAAGAGAACAATGTAAACATACACGTGCATGCATCAAATGCTTAATGTTAAAGGGTCTATATGATGCTGCTAAAAAGAACATTAAATTTTGTGTATTTGGTGTAATGAAAGGTTTATGCGGTTTAAGGTAAAAAAAACACATTATGTTCCACATTACTGTAAATTATTGTTTCTCTTCTATGCCCCGCCTTTTTGAAACGCGTCGCTTTTTACAAAGCTCATCAGTCTGAAAAAACTAGATGTGCTCTGATTGGCCAGCAATCCAGTGCGTTGTGATTGGCCGAATACCTCAAGCGTGAGACGGAAATGTTACGCCCCTCACCATACTGTTGATGCCGTGTCCCGGCCGGAGCGACGAGACAAAAACATTCAAACCCATTACAAACGAGGCATTTTTTGCGTGCAGTGGGGACATTATTACTGATTATAATGAATTATACTGTCTTTTATTGTGTTGCATCGCATCGTGCTGCGTTAAAATCACACCCTGTTGACATTTGTCGATCGGAAAAATGACAAACACAAGCATTATTCTACACTGACCCAAAACTCGCGTTTGAATCATCGTGGCAAAGATAAAAGAAAACGACCTACGTGAGTCAGGAACTAGCCGGCATTTTAGGCTAAGTTACTCTCCCAGGATCAGTTAAACACAGTCCTCCAAAAATGTGCGGCCAATACACAGCACTAAGTTGATGTATTTCCTCAGCGATCAGCACGGATCAACTCCCCAGGCATGATGAAGCAGATATCGTCATCTTTTGGAAGGCCAAACAAAGTAGTTTCGTTTCACAACGAAAAACACAGCGGCCTATAGCGTGAGCGAAAGCCCCGGCTTAGCGTGAGGTAGATATGTGGGGGCGTGTTAGAAAGAGCGTTTTAGGTAGGTTTGGCTGACTCTGAACTTTTATAAAGAAATCTCTTTGGATTTTAGACTTTAGTCTTTACAACTTTACATATCTTCTTTATGCACCAAGAGCTTGTAAAACTCCAAAGAGAAAGGAAAAATTTATATCGCATCATATGAACCCTTTAGTAGTTGAAGGCCACCTAATATAAAGGGGGACATGGACTTCTACTGTGTATTTAAAAAACAAACAACACATGCTGATCATATCACTTATTACTGCTTAATCCTGATTAAATGCAAAATTCTGGAAAACAGGCTGAATTTCAAGATAATTATTATTATATAAATAATGTTACATCAAATATTGCTACTACTACTAATACTATAATAATAAAATACAATACTGTATTATCGTACAAAACAATAACAAAACTATTAATTGTATTATTATTGTTTTATTTAATAAAATAATTATTAATGTAATAGTTACTTTTACAGAACTAAATTAAACAGTGTTAATTAATCTATACAAGTAATTCTTCAAATACTGATGACCTTAAGATTATTGTAAAATGAAACTATTACTGCATTATATGGTCCATTCTACATCTCCATCAAGCTTCACTTTAATGCTTTTCTCATAAATCCATCATGACTTTATTCATGTCGAGTCCAGCAGTATTTTTTTCTGCACCGGAAACATGATCATCAAATTTTAATAGACCTGATGCTTTTGTTTTGGGGAGGTGCCTCACGAATCAAATCATGTCATAGTACATGTTCCTGTGGTTCCCAAACAAGGTTCCCCTTAAAGATCACACATGCTTTCCTCTGACATGGTCTGTGTGACTCACTTCCCTCTCTTTGTCTCTTTCCTTTTCTTCTCACAGCATACTTGCTCTTGCTGGACTGCTTGCTCCCACTACTAAGTGTGTGGACTTTGATTAAATATTTAAAAGTCCACAGTGAAGAATGGTCTCTCCCGCACGTACTGTATACATGGGCACACACTTAAAGGCTTGTCGAGGAAACATGAGGTTGTAGAGGGCCCTTCCTTTCAGCCATTGACAATGTTAGAAAACAACGTTTTTAGTAAAAAAACTCAATTACATTTTATAATATAATAAATAGAAAACAATTCTTTTAAATTGTCAGAAATTTCACAATATTACTGTTTTTATTGTATTTTTGATTAAATAAATGCAGCATTTGTGAGCATAAGGGGCTTTTTTTAAATCTTGCCAATGCAACTTACTATAGCAACAGCTAAATCAATGCAAAAAAATGAACAGATTTACAACACAGCGTAACTTGTTGATATTTGTTGTTGCTAGGCAGCATGTGAGTGAAACCCATCTGTTCTGACTTTAGTGGCACAACTGGTCTATGGAGCCAGATCGGCCTCAAAAATAACACATTTGCAAAACAAAATTCATAAATGCACAGCACAATTTACATTTACAAAATCCGATTCGTAAATTCAAAACACAATTCATAAATACACAAGTAAAAGCATAAATATTTCCCCAAATGCTCACACAAATGCATCTTACCTAAATACATTTAAAATGTTTACACAAATGTGTATATATAAATTTCTTGAATTAATTTCCATCACACATTTATGAATGATGTTACATGTATTTATGGATCGTTGAATATGCATTTGCAAATCATCACACATGCGTGGACTGCTTTGAATTTGTGTGCGGTATTTTTGAGACCTTCCTGGCAGGTTAAGATTCATAAATATCTTTTTTTGGAGGATGTTCCGTTCAGCCAATCGCGGTGAGCTTTTAATTCACCAATCAAAACGCTCTTTACTGAACAGACTCAAGAAGCTCAACGCTGCGCTTGTACTGTGCATTGTTTCTATGATCAGGTCCTTGATGTAAAGAAATTTTAATGGGTACTCTTTTTTTTTAGCACCTGATTACAATTTCTACAAAATCACATTATGATTTATATCGTTCGCACAAAATACAGCTACCCGGTTAGCCTGCAGTCTTATACACCAAAGTTGCACATACCCTGTTTATTCAGATCAATCTGTAATGTTACCAAATAAGTGTTAAATGTCCAGATATTTCATATAATAACAATTATGTAATGTGTTCTGTTGTTGTTATTAGTAGTAGTAGGCTATCAGATTCGCAATAACTTTTGATCAGGCATTAAAAACAGCTATCACCACCTAAGGGAGATTTCGAACACACAAGCGAAGAGATTTAGCACGGAGGATGAAAACCACACTCAACCAGTGAGTAAAGTCGTTTTTTTATCTGATGGCATTTTCTTATGATTAAAGGTTGTTTTAGTTAATTAAGTGTGCAGTGTTACAAAGTTATTAGTCCATGCCAGCTTTCTTATATTATAACTGGTGTTCGTAGGAACACTTTAGTAATCACAGGATGAATGGGCGATAAACAATCAGTAAAACAACGATTTCGATGCTAAACTATTGCATAATTTTAAATACCATTGCGACCTGCTATAATCATAAGAAAATGCCATCAGAAAAAAAAATGACTTTACTCACTGGTTGAGTGTGGTTTTCATCCACCATGCTGAAATCTCTCGGCTGTGTGTTCGAAATCTCCCTTCGGTGGTGATAGCTGTTAATGCCTGATCAAAAGTTACTGCGAACCTGATACTACTACTACTAACAACAACAACAGAACACATTATATAATTGTTGTTAAATGAAATATCTGGGAACATTAACACCTATTTGAACCTTACCATATGGAGCAACTGTTGGTGATAAGGGTACCAGCAGGCTATATACAGGTAGCTGTATTTTGTGCGAACGATATAAATCATAATGTGATTTTGTAGGAATTGTAATCAGGTGCTAAAAAAGAATACACATTAACAGTGTTGGGCAGTAACGCATAACTTAGTAACGCGTTACTGTAATTAGATTTTTTTTTTTAGTAACGGAGTAATTTAATGCGTTATTATTTTCAAAATAGTAATTATAGACTATACTATATCGATCTACATTACGACACTTTAATTTAGTTAGTTGAGAATGCGAACATTCATGTCCCATACACCGCAAGTCCATGAGTGTCTTTATGAACACAAGCACAGTCAGAACAAATCAGCAGGATGCAGTACCGTCATCTGTCTCCTATCGTTCTAAACACAGATTAAGAACATACAGAAACGAGGCCATATCGCCAAGTGCCTCCCCTACACATCTCTCTCCATGACGGTGACAGCCACACTGTTTATAACAAGGCAGTAAATGAACCAAACCCACCTAAACTAACTTGAACAGTTCCTGGCACTCCAGGACTTCCACTTCAGAGTTCAACATCGGGCTGGAGCCTCCCATGGAAACGCCGATGGGCTGTCTCGGATGTGGTCAGGATGGGCAGGTTGGTCAGTTAATATCTACCCCCTCCCCTTGTGGTTTCCCCTATCTCCTTGCAGACCTACCAGGATGACGCTTTGGGGGGGGAGTGTGGTGAGTCACCCAGTGCCAAATCAGCATCGCCATGGAAACAGCCCTCACACCTGAGAGCGACTGCCGATCGTCAGCACCCGCACCTCATTAAGAGGAGAATATATAAACGGAAGAGATGGGAAGGAGGTTGAGCTTCGCCTCCGATTATGCAGGACGCTAACTGTGTGCTCTTTGCTTGTTGCAGAGACCAGCGGCTGACGATCGACCTTCCCCACACGTTCACCCTGGTTCACCCACCCCTCTACAGGACTGCCCTGCAGCACCGAGCATGCCTTCACCATAGTATTCACCTTTTGTTTGATTCACCATTTGCAACTGTCACAATAAAACACCCTCCGGGGTTTTGTCAACGGCTATTTGTGTCTGTGAACTCCCTCTCCCAGCCACAGTGGTTAACACAGTAAGCGCAGTGAAGGCTTCCGTGTTCTACGTCCGAACGCCGCCTCATTATTGGCCAAAAGCTGCACATGTGAGCAGCGCGACGCATTCGTGTGATGCTGATGCAGGAGTCGTCCAATAATGAGCCGGTGTTCTGACGTAGAACCTGGAAGGGCTGGACGTAAACAACGTATGAGAATGACACAGAAGAGAAGAGGTTGTTGAATAAAGTCGTTATTTTTGTTTTTTTCGCTTATAAAAAGTATTCTCGTCGCTTCATAAATTTATTGTAGAACCACTGTAGTCACGTCGACTGTTTAAACGACATCTTTATTACCTTTATGGATCTTGAGAGTTTGGGTGGCGTTGCTGTCAATGGAGGCCTCTCTGAGCCATCGGATTTGATCAAAAATATCTTAATTTGTGTTCTGAAGATCAACGAAGGTCTTAGGGGTGTGGAACGACATGAGGGTGAGTAATTAATGACATTTTTGGGTGAACTAACCCTTTAATGGAATGTGTTCCACTGGAGAAAGGCATGAGGATGAGTAATTGAAACAATTAAAATTTTTGGGTGAATTACTCCTTTAAGAGAATTTAAAAGTAAAATTGCAGCAAAATTATATCATTTTTAATTTCATTAATATTCATTCAACAGCCAGGGTGTTCTCAGCTAGGTGAAACAACACAGATGCATTTTTAGTGCTTGTACGGCCCTGAGAAACTTGTAAAATCTGACACGGTCTCTCATCAGATCGCTAAAGTCCACTAATTAGTCTGCATAGAGCTGAGCACATCTGGATGAAGCGGCACTAAAAAAAATAAATAAAAACGCTGGATCATCTCTATAAAAATAACCATCCATTAAAATAACACCCAAAGATACATCTCTGTATCTTCTCTCTTCGTTTCTGTTTCTTCTCTCATGGCCCTTTTGTCAAGCCTCAAATCTCTTCAGTCCTTCTCCAGTCCCTGAGAGAAAATTATAAGATAATGCCTCATTCGTGCAAGTAATTTTCAGCAGATAAAGGTGCCTTTCATTGGTGACTCCCAAATACCCCAGCGTATAGAAAGACTCTTTACAACAACAGCAACCCCTTGTGCCACCACATACTAAACTTACTGGAGGCCGGGAAACCGCTGCAGTTGACAGAATTAACACAGAAAGGAAGCAGCATTGTCAACTCAGGCCTTTTCAAGTTTCTGTGCAAACAATCGGTTCGCTTGCAATATATTTTCATGTTAAACATCAACTGACAAGCAGAAAGTGCTGCAAAAATAATATTAACACTCCTTTTCAGATACACAAACCTCTCTAAACAAAGGCCGCAAAGGTGCCGGTAACACGAAGCACCTGCGTTTTCTACAAGTTCTGCTTGCGCATCATGCCTGAAAAGAGGAATTAAAATATTTCCAAGGTTTTAATCGCCATTCTAATTGTTTCAGTGCTCAAGTTAAGGCAACATGAGAATTACTAAGCAATTGAAGGGCTTTGCTATTAGCTTGCTCGTCAGTCACTTGTGCTGCAATTTGGGATCCACTGGGTGAGGACTAGTGAAAACCAGTCATTATGTCGTAATTATGATGTGATTATAGCCTTATTATGGCTAATGCTTTGTCAATGCCACACATAACTGAGTATGTGCATGTAGTACGTGGCAGACATCGGCTTTCTTAAATATTATTAATTACCACGCAGAGATAGGTGGCAGAGAGGCGAGCGTGTGTGTGAATGTGATGGTGGCTCATTAGAAGCACTGTACAAGACGAGGTATTAGTGTATGATGCTTTCCCAAAGCTCAACTAGTAATTTCAGAGCTGTGTTTTCACTCAAGGAGAGCCACTCAATCTCAATTAACATGAAAAAAGCACAATACCAGCAGTGAAACACACACATTTTTGTGCTCCAACAATGATGACTCTTTTAGGTGGATGGGGCTTTTCTGAACAAAGGGCAAAGGGACAACAGAGATAAGAGAGTTTTTGCGATAACTTCTCCTCTCTGTTCCTCTCTTTCATTCCCTTCTATCTATCTCTCTCTTATCTCAGTTTCTCCATTCAGCATATGTCATCCCTGCAAAGTAAAGGAATAAAAAGATGGAGGGTTTGCTTACATGGCTGCTTTAACCACTCAGACCCTTCTCCTTGTTACCACTTAGAATTCAATATCTCCTTTTCCTTATCAACGATGGCGTTTTAGTGCCATTTAAAAAAATAAAAAATAAATCTAAGATTACGAAATTAAAGTCGTAATATTTTGAGAAAAAAAGTCAAAATTATGAGAATAAAGTCATAACTACTACGAGATTAAAGTTATAGGCCTAATATTTTGAGAGTAGGCTATAGCCTATATTGAACATGCAAATTGCCCGGATTGGGAGCACCAGGTGAAATTGGCCTGGCAACTGATTTTAATGTATGTGGGAGTGGGATTATTAGCAGAAAACATACCATGTGTCACAGGGCTCCAGACTGCGACCATTTTTCCTGGTGCGTCTACATTTTGTGAGCGGTCGCACTGGTGCAACCACGCGTTGCCCAACTCATAAGCGCTGCCATTTCTGTTGCATATGAAAAACATCAAACGGAAAACGAAACAAATGCGTAACGAAACCACGCTACTTGTTTGAGCTGCTCTGCGCAGACGGTTTATCAGCTCAGATCAATAATTGAGCACGCAAACTGGTCCGAGCTCAGAACAGGTTTACTCTGGAACCAGTGTTGATCTCGTGACACTGTTTACAGCACATCGCTGCGAGATCCAGAGAGAAGCGTTTGAACTCGCCGCAGAATGAATAAGGTTGCAGCAAGATCTAGGATCTAAGATCTAGGAGCATTCAAATTCTGCACAGAATTATATTATTAACAGATCAGACAGCTCTGACATAGAAAACCAGAAGTAATAACACTAATACCATGGTGTTGTGGCAGAAATAGTCCAATGTTATTACATAATTCAGTTCAGGGTTTGTACAACCTTTTGAGAGAGAAATTCTAAAGTATTCCACACAACTATTTCCAGCACTTTAAAGCTCTAAAATAAATGCTATTTTAATTGGATAACAAAATATTCTGATTTAAAATTAAAGAATACATCAAATTACCATTATAACCATTAGATAGCAGCAAAGGAGCACTTATTGTCTTATTATTTGAGATTCCCAACTCAAGCTCAGTTGTTAATGTCGAACGTGTATCACCCAAAGAAATAAACGTGTAATATTATTAGTGACTGCACTTATTAATGCAAAACGATAGTAATTTTCTGTTAAATTATCTTTATTTTAATACCCCACAACCTGGTTGGTGCCACTGCTCACAAATGTTAGTCTGGAGCCCTGTGTCATATCACATTGAAATTAAAAGAATACTGCACATTGTAATTTCTATGAGTTAAGTCTATGTATTTTAAAAGCATTTGATGTCAGTCGCGACATTCCGGGTATGTTATCCCTCGATAACAACCGATAAAAGCTAATAACACAGGCTCA
>JADLZN010007625.1:0-106518 GCA_018155175.1 Sinocyclocheilus anophthalmus | reverse complement strand
CCCCCCCAAAAAAAAAAAAAACAAAAAGGGCTCTGAAGTAGGCAACTACTCCACAGAAAATACAATACAAATACAGTATTTTGAACATACAAAATACATGTAAAATTAATCATTCAACTATTAGGCTGACATTTATCCGGCCCTATTCTGAATGCTCGTAGCTGACTGCAGTTTTGATATGCATTGCATATCAGTTGACAGCAATTATATTTTTTGCAACAAGTAGAATTAACCATCTAATCCTCACCTTATCTTACTTTCAGAAATTATTGAATCAACCTGATTCATTGAATCAACCAAGTGAATCCTAACGCGCAATTGTAACATAAACAACGACATTTGTGGGTGTAACGGAAGCGGTCTGACGCAACAGGTTAGTATATTAAAATAGGTTTATTCGGTCATAGAGAGTACTGGGGTAGGGTTCAGAGAATGATGGTGAGGGAATGGTTCGAAGGATATGGTGAGAGTGGGATTAATCAGGGTCGTTGGCTTCTCTGAGACCGATGTATGTTGGAATGAATGCAGGCGAGGTAGGAGCACACACCTCAGCGTCCGGGAAACTAGAGGAACAGTAGGACATGGGAGACGAGGAGACACTAGGAGGGAAAAACAGGAGGTAGTAAGAGACAGTATTCAAATGGATGTAAGTAAGCAAAGTCATGCAGGCCTCTCGTGTACTATGACGACAAGGGCAGTGAGGGTGTCTGTGGTTGTGCTTGATGGAAGGCACTGGTATGATGGTGCGTGTTTAGTGACACGGGTGCTCAGAACTCAGGTGAGGGGGATCGTTGTGATTGGGTGGTGGCGGAGCCTGGCCTATCTGTTACAGTACCCCCCCCTCCACGTCCCGCTCCTGAGGGCCGAAAACCCCGACTTTGTGGTGGTCTACCTCTGCCCCGAGGTGCTGGCTGATCATGGCTGATCAGGATGGGCAGCATGGAATTCAGACATTAAGGCGGGGTCCAATATATCGCTCCTAGGTACCCATGAACGTTCTTCGGGTCCATATCCTTCCCAGTCTACGAGGTGTTCCAGCTGACCACCACGGCGCCGGGACCACAGAATTTCCTTCACCTTGTAGACGGATCCTTCATCCAGGATCAAGGGAAGAGGGGGTTCCTCCGTCTGGCCAGGCTCTGTGTGGAGAGAGACAGGTTCATGGTGAGGTTTAAGCAGACATATGTGAAACGTGGGATGAATTCTGTACTATGAGGGGAGTTGGAGCTTGTAGGTGACCAGGTTGACTTGTTCCAGGATGATGAAAGGGCCAACAAATCTAGGACTGAGCTTTTTACAGGGCAGGCGCAGCCTGATGTCCCGAGTCGACAGCCATACCTTCTCTGTCCTGGTTGATAGGTAGGTGTTTCACCTCGTCGAAGGGCCGCGGTTGTCTTCTGCCTGTGCACTGCCCTTTGGAGATGGTGGTGCGCAGCGTCCCAGACCCTCTCGCTTTCCCGGAACCAGTAATCCACCGCCGGAACATCAGAAGGCTCCCTGGACCAGGGGAACAGTAGAGGTTGGAACCCGAGCATGCACTGGAAGGGAGTGAGACCAGTAGAAGGCGGTCGTAGGGAATTCTGGGCATACTCAGCCCAGCCCAGGAACTGGTTCCAGGAATCCTGGTGACTATGGCAGAAGGTTAGCAGAAATCGTCCCACTTCCTGAATCTTCCTCTCCGTTTGCCCAATTGATTGTGGGTGGTATCCGGATGAGAGGCTTACGGTCACACCTAGGAGTCTGAAAAAGGCATTCCATAATTTGGAGATAAACTGAGGCCCCCGGTCGGAGACTATGTCTTCGGGAATTCCGTAATAGCGGAAGACCTGGTTAAAAGAGGAGACTCAGCTGTTTCCAGGCAGTGGGGGACTCTGAGGGGCCAGAAGGCAACATGATTTTTGAGAACGGTCAACCCCCCCCCCCACCCCCCCCCCCCACCCCCCCCCACCCCCCCCCCCCCCCCCCCCCCCGCCCCCACAACCCCCACCCCCCCCCCACCCCCCCCCCCCCCCCCCCCCCCCCCACCCCCCCCCCCCCCCCCCCCCCCACCCCCCCCTCCACCCCCCCCCCAAGGTCAAACTATAACCAGGATGCATGTGTACCTCAGGGGGGGTGGTCATGACAAAGATTTTTGTTTTTAACAACAGGTGTGACCAGGGGCGAGTTTGGCACGGTTAGAGGAAGGAGTTTGCCAGAGGGTAAATGGCGCGGGGCTCTTGGACATAACAGTCTGGACATCCTTGCACGAACCTTCTCACGTCCCTTGCCATACTGGGCCACCAGAAGCGATCTCGTAGCAGCGAGAGGGTGTTGTTAGCCCCTGGATGGCCAGTGCCTCGGGAGGGGTGAGCAGAGTGAATCAGTGGGGTGCGCTGTGTACGTGGTACATACTGGCAGCCCGGCGGATTGTTGGGAGCCGTGTTGGAGGCCACTGAAGGGGAATTCCATTCAATGGGACTGACAATCATCTGAGGTGGAATGATACCTTCCTGTTCTTCTGGGCCTTCCACATGACTGTGAATACGAGACAAGGCATCGGCCTTGACGTTTCGGGGAACAGGGCGATAAGTAATGGTAAAATTGAACCTGGTAAAGAATAATGACCATCGTGCTTGGCGGGGATTTAGACATTTAGCTTCACGAAGATACTGGAGGTTTTTATGACCGGTCAGTACAGTGAATGGATGGGCTTCCCCTTCTAGCCAATGTCTCCACTCTTCCAAGGCCAGCTTGATGGCCAGTAGTTCCCTGTTGCCGATGTCATAATTAACTTCCGCCGGGCTGAGATTCCTCGAGAAGGAACATGGGTGGAGTCGGGCTGGGTTCCCCTGCTGCTGGGACAGCACTGCCCCCACTCCTGTAGTGTCGACTTCCACGACGAATGGGAGGTCGGGATCTGAATGGACTAGGAGTGGGGCGCTAGTGAAGGCTTTCTTGAGGGAGAAGAAAGCTTCTAAGGCCGCGGGAGTCAAGGACAGAGACTTGGGTTTCCCTCGGAATAGGTTAGTGAGGGGGCTGGTGATCATGCTATTAAGCTTGAATGACGCAGAAGGTTTATTTTTAAAGTTGGCAAATCCAAGGAATCGTTGGAGCTCCTTGATTGTGGTGGGTTCTGGCCAGGAGGTTATAGCTTCCACCTTCCCCTTGTCCATCTGGATACCGGTACGATCAATGTTATACCCCAGGAACTGCACCTTGGGTTGGTGAAAGGTGCACTTTTTCGCCTTGAGGAATAGGTGGTGCTCTCTCAGGCGTTGGAGGACCTCCGTAATGTGCTGGCGATGTTCAGCCTGGCTCCGGGAGTAGATGAGGATGTCATCTATGTAGACAATAACAAATCGATGGAGAAACTCCCGGAGCACCTCATGCATAAAATCCTGGAATACGGAGGGGGCGTTAGCAAGTCCATAGGGCATGACCAGATACTCGTAGTGGCCAGTAGGGGTCACAAAGGCAGTCTTCCATTCATCCCCCTCACGTATCCCGATGAGGTTGTAGGCACTGTGGAGGTCCAACTTGGTGAAAACGGTCGCACCTCTGAGAATTTCCAGGGCGTTAGGGACGAGGGGGAAGAGGATAACGGAATTTGATGGTGATATTGTTTAATGCTCGGTAATCTATACAGGGCCTCAAGCCTCTGTCCTTCTTGGCCACAAAGAAGAAACTTGATGCAGCAGGGGAGTTAGATGGACGGATGTAACCTTGACCCAGCCCCTCCTTGATGTAGTCCTCCATGTTCAGGAAGCGACAGTGAATAGATTTTTCCCCGAGGCACTGGCTCACCCGGAATGAGATCTATGGCACAGTCCCATGGCCAACGTGGTGGTAAGCGGGAGGCTTGTTTAGGGCAAAACACATCATGGAAGGGGGCATAGCAGGCTGGAATATCTATGATTGCTTCTCTAGGGGACTTTCAACGGAGGTTGAATTAACGGGAAGGTCACCTCCATGAGTTCTTGCGCTGGTGATGGCGTCATCGGGGAAGAAGGGACTGGGAAGCAATCCTGCCCACTTAAAAACTTCTCCCGTCGTCCAGGACAGAATGGGATTGTGCTTTACCAACCACGGGCGCCCTAAGATGATGTCCGCCGTAGACCCTTCCAGAACCAGAAGATGAATGTCTTCCGTATGAAGTTGACCCAGCCGAAGAGTGATGGGGCCCACACGATATCGTACATAGTGGTTTCCCAGTTATTGACTGGACCTGGTAGACAGTTTCAGTGGCGGTAGCATGTAACTTGAGCTGGCGGCAGAGGTTCCTGGAGATGAAGTCTCCTGCTGACCCGGAGTCAATAGGGGCCGATACTGAAATAGAAACATCAGAAGCAGTAAGCATTACACAGGTAGTGAGTGGTTCCATCTTAACGATATCAGGCTGAATCCCACTCACCACAGGAAGTGGAGGGCGAAGGGGGCATGACAAGATCAGATGCCCCTGAGCTCCACAGTACAAACAGAGACCCCGGGTCAGCCTTCTCTGCCGCTCAGCGGAAGATAATCGTAGCTTCTCTACGATCATGGGTTCTGGAGGGTAACCGGGCTCTGGTCGGTGGAGGGAGGAGGTTGTGGCGGGGACTAGTGTTGCTGCTAGACAGGACTGCATGCGGCTCGAGCATCAGACGGATAATTGCATGAACTTTTCCAATCCAAACAAATCGTCATAGGCAGCAAGCTGTAACCGAAGCTGGGGCTCCAGCCCCTCAATGCAAGTAGTCAGCAGCGATCTCTCATTCCATCCACTTGCTGCTGCGAGAGTTCTGAACTTCAGCGAGTATTCGGCAAATGACATGGTACCCTGCTGCAAATGGTATAGTTGCTCTCCCACGGCGGTATCTCCGTCTGTCCTTCCAAACACCTCGCGAAAATGCACCATGAAGTTCAGCAGATTGTGAATAACGGGGCTGGCCTGAGTCCAAATATTTTCCGCCCATCGCAATGCAGGTCCTGTTAGCAGGAAAATAATAAAGGCAATTTTAGACGTGTCAGTGGAATATGAGTGCGGTTGCATTTCAAAAGTGAGGCTACACTGGAGGAGAAATCCGTTGCAATCCTCCGCCGAACCAGAGTAGGGCGCCGGTCGAGCCATATGATGGTAGGTGAAGAAGTGCTGGTTGGGATGGATGAGGTGATGGGTGGTGATGGCGGCGATGCCGGTGGATTACGTAGCACTCGTCGTAGTGAGTCTACGAGCTCCTGGAATGGATCGGGGTTACTCATCTGTGCCGTCGGTGTTGGTCCGGTCTTCTGTAACGGAAGAGGTCTGACACAACAGGTTAGTATAAATAAAACAGGTTTATTTGGTCACAGAGAGTAGTGGGGTAGGGTCCAGAGGATGTGATGGTGAATGAATAGTTTGAAGGATATGATGAGTGGGGTAATCCGGGTCTTTGGCTGTACCGGAGTTGGAATGCAGGCAGGAGGAGCACACACCTCAGCGATCCGGGAACTAGCAGGAACAGGAGACACTAGGAGGTAAGTAATGCAAAAAGTATTCAAAGGTAACCAGTAGCAAAGTCATTGAGTCCTCTACGTGTATACGAGACCGGACAGTGAGGGTGTCTGAGGTGTGTGCTTTTATGCAGGCTGGTTAATGAGGTGCTTGATTAGTGACAGGTGCAGGTGCTCAGTACTCAGGTGAGAGGGATCGTTGTGATTGGGTGGTGGTGGAGCTTGGCCGATATGTTACAGAGGGACTGACTGTAATTTAAATAAAAAGTTAACAACCAAAAATTTTTTTTGCAACAAATAAAATGCTGGTATCAGTCAGACAACACATCAGTCAGATAAAGAATATAATAAAATATAGTCAGATAAAGAAGATAATACAAATATATGAACCTAAAGTAATCAAACTGTTCAGTTGAGTTACTGCTGTGTGAACATTTGAGGTCTAGATTAGCTTTTTGTGATATTAAGGCCCCAATATACTTCAAGTGAAACCGAAGAACAAACTGGTGTGGTGTCATTTTATACAAAATCATGCCAAACGAAGTTAATTTCAGGAATTCGAAACAGCTTGCCAAGGTGAACTTTCTGGAAAGGTTTGCTCTGGCTGGTAAACACCTTATAGTTGGATATTAGTGCTGCTGTACATGTGCATGTATCTGAAATACTGCCCATCGCTGGCATAACAACAGGCTTCTCAACTTTTGTAACCCTTTTGTTACTGACATCAAAGCCTGCGAATCCGATCAAACATGGTATTTTCAGACAAATGCACCTGTCACTTATGGTAATATGGACAATATGAACACACTAGTGTTGGGGATTTTTCTTGGGTGCGGCCAATGAAGTGGAGAAGCAGAGTTCCAAATGTCAAAATAAGACTTTATTTAACAAATAAACAAAGCCGGGAAGACAGTCACAGAATTCCAAATCATTCCAAAGTCTTTGTTTATCAACTCATATTATATACCCCTTGTCTTCTCCAAATTTGGTCATTTTCTGTTTTTCTTTGTTCCGGTTATTTTTTATCGGTTATAGATACCTGATTTGCCACAAATGTTTCCAACTCTTTTGGCCTTGTTTCCTAATTGGTTGGTAGTGTGGTCATACTAGATATGTGTCAAATTTATCTACTTGCTTTTGATTTGCCACCTTCCATTGGTTGGTAATGTTGTCATACGAGATGTGTGCGTCACCATCCATCCACCTGGTACTGATAAGAATAGATTAATTTCATGTTTGTCTGCTGTTACTGAAAGGTCCATTGTATAATTGGACTCAAGCCATATCGTGGAAGAAAAGACCAATATAGGTGGACATTATTTGCAAGTCACGGTTACTTGAGTGAAAGGTTCACTGTCTAAGGAAAAGACTATTATTCGTATATGACATCCAGGGTTGGCATAATTCAGCATATTAATTTATATAGTGATTACTTTCATTTTTACATAATACTTCAATAAAATTACACAATAATAGCTGAACAAGAGGTTTTGTTTCATCCATTAATTGAATTGGTTTTGGTTTGAACAAAAACAATACTTATCATGATTAAATACATTATATTCGTCATAAAAATATTTCATTTTCAAAACCCATTAAATAGTCTACTGTAGCAAAAATGAGGATTACGCACTGATTAGTTCATCTTAAAAAAAACATTTTAAGGCGCTATACTATTGTGACGTAAAAATAACATGCATACATATCCACATTAGCTATAACCAACATAAACATATATCTAGATAACGCTCTCCAAATCTGAGCTTCAATTTTAAACACAGATCACACTTCAGTTAAAGGATTAGTTCACTTCCAGAAAAAAAAACTTTCTGATAATTTACTCACCACCATGCCATCCAAGATGTTCATGTATTGCTGTCTTCAGTTGCAAAGAAATTAAGTTTTTTGAGGAAAAAATGCCAGGATTTTTCTTCATATAGTGTACTTCAACGGGGATCAATGGTTTGAAGGCCCAAACTGCAGTTTCAGTGCAGCTTAAAAGAATTCTGAACGATCCCAGCCGAGGAATAAGGGTCACCAGACTGTACGGTCACCAGACAACGGCAACTACCGTAAATCTTACGAGATATCAAGGAATCATAAAGTGCATGTCCCAAATGATTTGAAGACAACTAAATACAACCGAAGCAATAAGCAGACAGATAGATAACCTAGCTTCTCTGGACGAGGATGGGATGGGTTCCAGATAAGTGAATGATTTTCCTCAGTGTTAACAAGGAAGAGATGGCATTTCACGGCAGACATGATGTGACATGAAATTATGTTTTAAAATCATGAATAAAGTTAATCTCATTTGAACCCTGTGCTAAAAAGATAGTGTGATCATTGGTTCACGTCATGAATCAGATGATTGCCGAGTTTGACGTGTTGGCTACAGATGGCTTAACGTGACCACCCTTGAACCATTTTGTAGTTTTATACGTTCTAGTGCATGTATAAAGTCAGTTCCTCTTTCACACAGGTATCCTAGCAGAGTAAACTCGGACGTAATTTATTGTTGATATATATATATGTATGCATTTATTTATTTGTTGGTTCATAGTCCTGTCTGTGTAAAATAGGTGAATAAATCAAAGGATCAGAACCGAGCCACACAACGATCTTGTAGCAATCAGCAACTAGAGGATGTTCCGTTCATGATGGGGAGGAGAAGAGTACGGCTTTAGCTATGGTGACTCTATTCACTGCAATCAAACAGTATGAGGAATCGCCCCCCTTTCTGAATAAAAAAGCTAGAAGCTCGGTGGATTATAGAGATGCGCGTTTAGGATGCGCACGGGCTCATGTAGTAAGCCTTTTTGACAGTATTGGAGCATAAGACAACATTTATGACGGTTTGCTGTCAGATGTCATTTCAAAATGAAATTTTTATAGTAAGCGTAGAACAGTTTTTTTTTTGGAGAATTTGATGTTTCCCCATCAAAGCCGTCCTTGAGGGGGCCCCGCTGCGAACAGACCGAGGGGTATGCATGCCCCACTTACAGTCTGTGCCCAAATGACTAGTCTTGGGTTTTTCCAATGAAGTTGAAATTGGTCAGAAGAGGGCAGGCTTGACTTCTCTTTAATATGTAATAATATCGGTAGCAGATGAACTGAAACCTGAACCAAACTGCTTGTCACATGAGAATAAAAGCTGATATAAACACATGTAATAATCACAATACAGGACACATTACCACAAGCTCAGTTTCAATTGACATCCATACAGAATGCATCAAGTTAAATTAGATGTAAAATGATCTTACAATAATTTCATGTGCACGTGAGGTTGTGCAATGTTAGTCAAAGGCAAAGAGTGTAACACGGAACCTTGTGACATTCTTTTCATTGTGACATGCCAAATATGAAGGTGTTTTCTGCTTTGTTGCATCTTGAACTCCTGTGCATCAGGTGTAAAAAGAACTCTGTCAACACCTAATGATCATTAGTGAGCTTTTATGCCACCTCTGTGCATTCAGAAGTCTGTAAAACCTGTCATGGTATATTACAGTATTCCCAGGGTATACTTTTATCTAATACAGCCATGAGTCTTTTTGGGTAAGATGCAACAAGTTTTTCACACCTGATTTGGGGATCCTCTGCCATTCCTTTTTGCAGATCCTCTCCAGTTCTGTCAGTTGGATGGTAAACGTTGGTGGACAGACATTTTTAGGTCTCTCCAGAGATGCTCAATTGGGTTCAAGTCAGGGCTCTGGCTGGGCCACTCAAGAACAGTCACAGAGTTGTTGTGAAGCCACTTCTTCATTATTTTAGCTGTGTGCTTAGAGTCATTGTCTTGTTGGAAGGTAAAACCTTCGGCCCAGTCTGAGGTCCTGAGCACTTATGGAGAAAGGTTTCGTACAGGATATCCCTGTACTGGCCGCATTCATCTTGCCCTGATTGCAACCAGTCGTCCTGTCCCTGCAGCTGAAAAACCCCCACGAGGAATGATGCTGCCACCACCATGCTTCACATTTGGGACTGTATTGGACAGGTGATGAACAATGCATGGTTTTCTCCACACATACCGCTTAGAATTAAGGCCAAAAAGTTCTACTCTTGGTCTCATCAGACCAGAGAATATTATTACTCACCATCTTGGAGTCCTTCAGGTGATCTATGCGGGCTTTCATGTGTCTTGCACTGAGGAGAGGCTTCCGTCGGGCCACTCTGCCATAAAGCCCCGACTGGTGGAGGGCTGCAGTGATGGTTGACTTTCTAAAACTTTCTCCCATCTCCCGACTGCATCTCTGGAGTTCAGCCACAGGGATCTTTGGGTTCTTCTTTAACTCTCTCACCAAGGCTCTTCTCCCCCAAATAGCTCAGTTTGGCCGGACGGCCAACTCTAGGAAGGGTTCTGTATCCAAACGTCTTCCATTTAAGGATTATGGAGGCCGCTGTGCTCTTAGGAATCTTAAGTGCAGCAGAATTTTTTTTTTTTGTAACCTTGGCCAGATCTGTGCATTGCCACAATTCTGTCTCTGAGCTCTTCAGGCAGTTCCTTTGACCTCATGATTCTCATTTGCTCTGACATGCACTGTGAGCTGTAAGGTCTTATATCGACAGGTGTGTGGCTTTCCTAATCAAAAAAAAAAATCAGTATAATCAAACACAGCTGGACTCAAATGAAGGAGTAGAACCATCTCAAGGATGATCAGAAGAAATGGACAGCACCTGAGTTAAAATATATGAGTGTCACAGCAAAGGGTCTGAATACTTAGGACATGTGATATTTCAGTTTTTCTTTTTAATAAATCTGCAAAAAAATGTCAACAATTCTGTGTTTTTTCTGTCAATATGGGGTGATGTGTGTAAATTAATGAGGAAAAATTAACTAAATGATTTTAGCAAATGGCTGCAATATAACAAAGAGTGAAAAATTTAAGGGGGTCTGAATACTTTCCGTTCCCACTGTACGTTCATGTGTAGACTGCACTTCAAAGCAGGTGAGCTTGGGAGAAGAGTTTGATCTGTCTGAGCACCTGCCACAGATGTGAATCACAGATAAGCCTAGTTTGGTAAAAAATGCTCTCAGAATGATAACAGGGAAGGTGTGCCAAAAAGGAAATAGATTTTGTCAGTCTGTTAAGATGCCGTGAAGCCTACATATTACTGGATAAAATAAGCAATAAAGGTGTCTTGGTAAACACTGGCTTGCACTGAAAGTGCTGCGAGTTTAACATGAAATTCATATTAATAGGCAATGTTTAAAATTATTATAATTATTTAAATTTCATTATGATTAATAAATTAACTTTAATTTTGTTGGCTGCAGTGGAAGAATACAGTACTTAATTTTTAAACTTGAGTCTGGAAAAATATCCAGTATCAAAACATCCTTTCAAAAGGGAACTGGCGCTGCTACCCCTAGAGGTTGCTATGGGGAAAGCCTTTGGCATGACTGCTGTCTGAAGCATGTGTAGCCAACTGTAATGTAATTCATATCTCTGCTAGGACAGCATCTGTGAGTTGTAGGCTCTCTGAGAGCCGCCTTACAAGATGTCCTGAGCGTAAGGTAAGACTACACGCTGACTGCTTCGTGTCTTTTCTGAGCGTCATCAAGCTTCCTCTCTCTACTGAGAGTTATCTTCATTGAGGCCTACGCTCGCCAGAGCTCCGCTAGGACAGCATCTGTAGGCTCTCTGTGAGCCTGAGTTGAGTTTCTCTTCCTGTCATTACAATTACAATTCTGCACCCTGTGGCATGTGGACAATTTATTGGAGGAAAAAAAAAACACTCCTGTTTTTTTTCCCCAACAGAGAACATGAACCCATTTTCTCTCCTTTTATAAACATATAACAGCGTAAACTGGTCTGTAAATGCATTTTTAAAAAAAATTTTAAACTTTGTTTTGAATTGTGAAGCACAGAGATGGCAGCACAAAAAGAAGACCATGTGTCATATCCTTTGATGATTATTAAAGCTGTTAAAACAACTGGACTTTATTGGATAATAAAAGCACTTTACTACAGTTAGCGGCAATAAAAATGTTTAATGGAGCTGGAGATTTATCCTACTGTCCGTGCCTGTGTCGCATGTTTGCTGTCTTGTTCAACATCTCCATTCAGATAAATGTATTATTAGAATCAGCATGAAATTAAAATTGACCCTATTTACTATATGGATACATTTTCCTAGGCTTATTATGAACAGTTCATCCATGCAGATTATTCTACAGTAAATATTTATTTATCTTTTTAATCTTTAGTCATGTAACGAGTTCCTTGGCCTCAGAAATGACTTTGTATTAGATACAAAGTATTGTATAAAATACTCTTTTTTTCAACACCTGTGTTAACGCCCACTTTTTCCAGTCAATTTCAGATGGATACAATCAAGTTCTATCATTTTTAGAATATACCATTGCAAATACAGCAGTGTAAATAAATAAAATCGCTTGCGTACCGCGTTTCACACTGACTTTAAAGGTGAGGTGAAATGTGTAATTTCTGCGCTACTAGTAGCACCAAGCTTAAAACTTGTTCAAAAACAGTTGTTACCTTTGAAATTCTGTTTCCGCCAGAGAAATTACACACTTCACCTTTAAGGTTTCAAGATGTCCTGCCATGACATGCCCATTGAAAACCCCTTTGTCTCTTTCTGCCTTCTTTACTTTTCTCTCCTTCCCCTTTCTTTTTTGACTGCTACACCCATCCATTGTAATGTAATTCATGTCTTCCCTATACTTAAGGCTAACCACAGCCCTTCCATACCATGCAGTGTACAGAGACTGGCTTTGCCGCCATAGACTTCAGCTTTCATGTGCAAACACAAAGAAAGGCACGCTCAGAGGCATGCTTTTCAGGCAATATTTTCACTTGTGTGTGAATGTTAGACACTTTAAACACTTTTTAACCTTCAAAGCGTTAGATTACAACAAATAGGCTAGCTGTTGTGGGCGAGATACAGCTGGCATCCCTAAGATGCCACGATATCCAGGTGTTGTACAGAATAGGTATTTATCTCCTCAAGCTCCTCTGCATTGTGAGGCAGATGATTTTGGAAAGTTCTGCAAATGTGCTGTTGTTTTTCAACCATTAGCGTGATGTGATCTGCCCTCATTCACCCTTTACTGATGAGCACGCAGATTAAATTGTGTTTGAGTGTCAGTATAAACGTGTATGTGAGCGCAAGTGTATGTATGCGTGCATGTTTGTGTGTAAGTGCAGGCATGCAAGATTGAAGAAACATCTCCCTAGCTGTGAAAACAAATGCCACATCTGGCTGAAGGTGATTATTTGCAAAAAAACACATGGAACACTTTACAATAAGGTTCAGTTTGTTAACCTTAAATAATGCTTGTTAACTCAAAATAAAATATATAAGGTTTTAAAATTCGAAAATGTATTAATAGGTCTGCTGTTCTTTGTTAGTTTGTGCTCGTTCACAAATTATTAAATGAAATTGTTACATTCAAATATCCTTATGTGAAAAATCAACAGTAACCAACATTAAACAACCTGTTAAATTCTCTCATAGTTTATGATACCATGCATTAACTCTTTGCATTGTTTTTACCAGTTGTTTCTCTTTTAGTTTGTATCATTCTTTTCACTTTCATTCCTTAAGACAACTGCAGTAGCCTATATTAATGTGTTTGATTACAGTAGCCTATGTTAGTGAAATGCTGTCGATCTCTTGTTCTATGACCCATCTGTTTTCTTTATGTAGGCAATCGCAGAGGAGGACATAAAAGAGTTAAAAACTCACATGCCAGTAATTCTAAAAACTAAATCGTACAGTGAAATTAATTATAAAAACTATAGAATGTCATCAATCCTATTGATTTTTATGCACGTTTAATTAAATGGCGCCTACATTTATAATAGCAAGTTATGTCAAGGCAGTAGACACACCTGACAACTAATTCTGTCCCAATAGGGCTTTAGTGTGTCTTTGTTGTGGTACATTGTAAACTATATACTGCATAATTTATTAAATAAACTTTCACTTAAGTGACCTTTACTGAGTGAGCACATTACAGAATTCTTTACACCATTATCTTGGCTGTGTCATTGCATCCCTAAATACCATCTTTATTGTATTTACTGTTTTACTGACAAAGGTGCACAAGTATAGTCAAAACATTAACAAACAAAACCTTATAGAGTGCGTATCCGTGCTATATGCACTTGCTTTTCCTAACTATCTTGCACCTTTCTAGCCTAATGAATAAAAAGCATCTGCTAAATGAAAGGTAACCAGTTGAGGTAACCCATCCATAATAATACGGAAGATCTCAAACAAATGCTCACAAATGCAGCCATGCAGCATAGTTTTGAACATGGCTAACAATATACTGAACGCACCATGAGTTCACGCAAGTTCAGAGTAAAAAAACAGGTTTGGTAGCTGTTGATCATATTCGGACAAACGTGATGATACTGTGATACCCAGATCGGTAGTGCTTATTTGAGATATATCAAATATATAGGTTTTTATACTGTGTGTAGCGGCTGTAGCCTGAAGAGACTATAGTAGCTATTTCGAGTACTTATGGTTTGTTTTGCAATCTTGTCTTTCTACATTCCAAGAAAAGCACGTAAAGTGCACAATGTATATGTTACTAAATAAGAATTTTCTATATTGATTTTTCACAGGTACTTAACCATATTTTTAATTACTTTGCATCTGTGTTGTGTTTTGGAGTTAAAGGAAATGTCTATAAACGTAATGAATAATGTCTTGGCAGAATCTTTTTCTTTCTAGTGACAGGTCTGATATGTTTTCTGTCAGCAAGAGTATGCTTGAGTTCATTTTATGTACAATTTTGTACCACAAAATAATGATATAATTTTGGCCTGAACCATAGACGCTGAGTGAACAGATCATCACTCATGCATATAATATGTGTTTGTGGGTGGCAGATCGCTGGTGGTCTTCCTCAAATATGTAGACAGGAACACTTCTCAATTATCCTTCAGAACCTTTTTTTATTTTCAGTGCAGACAATGATTATCTCATACAGGTAGCAGATGATGAACAGTATATTGGGCCTCTTATGTGGCATGTTTATAGTAACCTAAGCTGACAAAACTTTATGGTATCTTGGGTGGTGCTATAAGCGGCCAACATCATGTTTAATGTCTGTTTGCTTAGAAAAGTAATAGAACCTTCTTCTTAAAAATAAAGGTTGCAAAAGTTTTTTTTTGTTTTTTTGCAGTGATTCCTTAGAAGGACCATTTTGGGTTCCCCAAACAATCTTTTTAGAACATTGCCCCCGGGGTTTTAGGCTAGTTTTATTTCTCCATATTGTCCAGTAAAAGTCTTCTACAGTGTTGCTGTACAGTCTTACCGCTCTAATTTTATGAACATAATTCATGCCCCCCTTTGAGTGTGATATGGGGGTCCTGTGGAGAGAGTGTTTGGCCACAGTCAGGCAGTGTTGTTTTTAGCCTTGCTGCAGGCTCCGTAGAGTCTGGAGCAGAATGGCACCTGTCCTGTAGCGTTAACAAGAGTGTAGATTGTCAAGAAAGATGTCAAAATCGTCTTTTTCTGACAATTTCAAGATTGACAGAATAATATCCACAACTGTGAGGGAAATTGTGCATATTTTGCACCAAAACCAATATTAGAGCTGCACATGTCAAAAAAAATGCTCTAAAGTCTAATTAAGAGTTGCATGTACAACATAGTGATTTCAGTCTTTGTGTCTTTTTGAATATTTTGTGCAGTGATTTTCAAATTTGTACGGATTTTTCTGGTGGTAAGAAATTATTTATTTTAAGAGCTCTCCAGTGTACATATGTTTAAAGAATGTTCTGTTAAGCTAATTTAGAAATTGAATTGAAGTAAAGTATTTTTCTTATATTCTGTAATACTGGGTAAAATATAAATAGTTCATATTAAGTACATATTCATTTTGCAGACAAAATTGTACTAATTTGCAATGATAAAGTATGTCAGATGTGTTATTTTAAGTCAGTTGTTTAATTTGCCTTTATATCACATTTATTGTTTGTTCTTCTCTATTTTCTCAGTATAAATTATAGCCATATTTGAGGGTTATTTTAAAAAACTTGGTATAATTTTTATTTTTCATATTCATATTTTTGTCAAAGAAAAATGGTTCTAAACAGTACCAGAAAAAAGGGTTCTTCAGCTTGTAACAATAGCAGAACCATTTTTAGTGCTAAATAGAACCTTTTTTATAGGGTTAAAGATCGAACCATGCTTTGAAAATGCCATATGGGACCTTTATGGTGTTATAAATAACCTTTTTTTTAGGTTATAAATAAACAGAACCTTTAAAGAACCATCTTTTTTAGAGTGTTGGCTTAAAATAATTATGAAATAATTCTCTGTTATTCTGTGCATTTTTGAAGTGTACAGTGTGTTTGTGTAAACTGAGGTGATTGTGATTTGCTTAGTTTTAAATCTGCAGAGACCAGATCAAGAAATAAACAGTCTCCACTGAGTGTGTGGCCTCCAGGACAGGTGTTGCTCACTGACTGACCTCTTCATCTGTGTGTTAAAGATACTGACAGAGGGCTGCCTCACGCAGCAGCCTATGAAGGAAAGTGCATGCCATAAAAATACCAAAGATAACATTTCACTATCTCAGTTATGCAGTAAGGGCTCTGAACTTTGACCTGTTCTTTTCTTATTTGCAAAAAAAAAAAGCTCTCTAGCTCTCATCGATTTGACTAGTTAATGGATCTGTAACAGCGTAGGTAGGGAAGTCATAAAAGTAATTTGAGCAAAAGGGGTGGGACTCGGAAAGCAGGGCGTGGTTACGCACCCAAAACCGGTGGGAGATTAAGGGGTAACCCTGGTCACCCGAAGCTGCAGGACTGCGGGACCTCAAACCAAAGAAGTCCAATCAGTCCAACAAAAAGACAAGTTATTATTCGTAATGTTACTTCTGTGGATAAGACATCATCGCGCAAATATGGAATGCATTTGATTTAGTGACTTTGTGGTGCAAAAAATGTACAACTCACTAAATCTTTAGTTTTGCAACAAAAAACGTTCTTTTACATTTAATACGGCATGATTCCTCCGTTTAACGTTTTATTTCTTGCGAAGCAAAGACACTCATGGGATGTTGGACAACGAGTTGCGACTTCGGACACCTGAAAGCGCACTCCAAGGTGTCCGTGTTCTTTACCATGATCCTCATATTCACCTATTTATTCTATTGTCTCACCGGATACTCCGATTCCATGCCGAGTCCACTGTATGTCCGTCAGAGTTTCAGAAGCAAACTTTTCCTAAAGGAAGGGAAGAAACTCGCGCACTGGAACGGCTCCATCGTTCGCGAACTCCCCGAGCGGGATGCGACAGACGTGGAAGATGAGAAGCAGCAGCGAGGTTTAGGTTATGACACGTACAACAATATCTCCGTGTCAAACAACTTTGGGACCAAAGAGTTTCCTAAGGCGATTATCATCGGCGTGAAAAAGGGAGGAACGCGTGCGCTTCTGGAGTTCCTGCGCGTTCATCCCGACGTGAGAGCGGTGGGCGCAGAGCCGCACTTCTTTGACAGGTTCTATGAGAAGGGTCTCCAGTGGTACAGGTAGGTCGTGAATAATATGTATTTATTATCAATTTTCTATTGGGTTACGAATGATCAAAACAGCTAAACGTATTAAAATTCAGCACGTAACTTCATTACAGTACAGCCATAAATGTTAGGTTACCTTAAAACTTGCTGCTTGTTGGATGGACACTTAAGGCACAATTCAAATTATGAATGTCTTTGCAATTTATACCAGAACAGTGGCTTTATTTGAAAGAAATATTGCACATGCAAACGTGTTTGCAGGTGTTGTATCTAATACATTGACCTTTTTATGTTTTTATATGTGCAAGTACCTTTTTAGAGTCACTGTACATTTAAATAAGCATCATAGCAACTGCAAAAATAAAAAATAAAATCAGCAAATGTTTTATCTCACAGTAGACCAATTTTATAACAGACATTGTAATGTAGAGCTCCTGAAATGCATGCATCTGAGGCACATAAAGTTTATGCAGCTCTCGTCATAAAGTCTTCCAGCAGAGAACACTGGTTTAATTAACTCCTCAAAAGAGTTACACACTGCGATTTCTTCATTCATCAGTTGTTTTGGGCCTCTTTCAAAATTGCATGTTTAGACTGTATCAAGGAGTTTGCATTTTTCTGCATAATCGGCAATTGATTCTTTCTCTCTCTTTTAATGCTACTTGGTTCATTAATATCACCTGTCAATAACCCTAACCCACCCAGTTTAGAGCCGTGTCTCATTGGCAGGACATTCAGCCCTCTGCCAATAAAATGACTGTGGATTGACCGTCAATGCTTCTGTCTATCACTTATGTCGTCTATCATCTCCAGGGCAGGGAATTAGCCATCAGACAAATGGGAATGGAATAGTTTGGGAGAAATTAAGTAAAGCGATAGTTCACCCAATAATGAACTTTGTCATCATTTACTCCCCCTCTTGTTGTCCAACCCTATATGCTCTTTTCTACAATAGAAGATGTTTGGGTCCTATGTTGTATACTATGCATGTCAAGGGGACACGAAGCTTTCGGTTCCAACATTTTCAAAAAACATATAATTTTTTCTTTTGAGCTATGAACGAAAGTCTACAGGTTTGGAACGAATGGGTGTGAGCTAAACGTAATGACAGTTTTCATTTTTTGGGTGGACTGTCCCTTTAAAAATGTCTTTCAAGGAATGCTTCCTTGTATCAGTTCTATATCATTTACTTTTTTGTCACAACATAAAAGGAAAATTTGGGGTATTTTGGGTCAAACTTTAATAATCATGGTCCCTGTTTCTTTTCTTGTCAAGCTATAGCTTGTGAAAAGTGACTTTGAGGTTTAGTTTGATGATTTGTCTCTCTTTCTTTCGCACACTCACACACACATTTGTTCCAGCATGTGGTGACAGCCTTATGTAAACAAACTGTCCATGTATGGGGTTTTTGTAAAGTATAATTCAATATCAGCCTTGTCAACACCACAGGTCTTCTGTGTGTGTACAGATGTGTAATGACAGCTGAGCTACTGTGAATGCCAGCTGGAAGCTGTACATGGAAGAGCTTTGTCACATGGCCACTGTGTGTATATGTGAGTGAGAAAGAGAGAGAGAGCAAGAGTGAGTGAATGAGTTGAGAGAGAGAGACATACAAGCTTTGTAAGTGACCAGGTGCTCATATAATTTACTCATTAAAGGGGTCATATGCTGTGGTAAAAAGAACATTATTTTGTGTGTTTTGTGTAATGAAATGTGTTTATGCGGTTTAAGGTTAAAAAACACATTAGTTTCCACATACAGTACATTATTGTTTCTACTCTATGCCCCACCTTTCTGAAACACATCGATTTTTACAAAGCTCATCGGTCTGAAAAGCGAGGTGTGCTCTGATTTGCCAGCTATCCAGTGCGTTGTGATTGGCCGGAAATGTTACGCCCCTCACATACTGTGTTGATGCCGTGTCCGGCCGGAGCGACGGGACAAAAACATTAAAACACATTATAAAGGAGGAATTTGTTGCATCCAGTGGGGATATAATTATGGATTATAATTACTTATAAGGTCTTTTTACGCATTGCGTTGCATCGTGCCGCGTAAAAAAACATTTATGCATTTGTGATCAGAGAAATGACAAACAACAAGCGCTACTCTACACTGCCCAAAACTCGCGTTTGAATCGTCAGTGGAAAATTCTTTAAATATGAAAAACGTACTTACAATCTGTGAGTCAGAACAGACGGCATTGTAGTCAACTCTACCAGATACAGGAAACAGTCATCGTCCTCCGTAAAATGCGTTGCACACCTCTGAATATTTGGTTTGAACTGTTTTGGAACAGTGTTGTAATACAACTTAACCACTGATTTCTAGTCATGTCTCTTTTGGAAGGCCAAACAAAGTATTATTGCTTTCGCAACGAAACACACAGCGTCTTCACAACATGGCGGCGGCGGTGGCAGCAACAATAGAGTTACGCTTTCTTTCTTTGCGTGAAACTTTGGGCGGCGTTATGCAAATCTTTCCCACATCGTGACGTAGACATGTGGGGGGCGTGTAGACGAGGGCATTTTAGCAGGGCGTTGGACAAGCTTAAGTTTATAAAGGACTTAGTCTTTGCAATTTAGGGATCTTATCTATTCACGAACGGCTTGTAATACTCCAAAGAGAAAGGAAAAATTGTAATCTCATCATATGACCCCTTTAAAAGGTTTATGGAACTCATGATTGTTGCCCTTGTCAAATATTTTACATTGTACAAATAACTGATACATTATAGCCTGCAAATGCTGTTTATATTATATATGCGTGTTTAGGGTAATATTTTTATATTTATTATTGATTTTATTTTAAATTTTTACAGTGAACATTTTCTAAATACATTGCGTCATATTTTGAAAAATACTAATATTGCAAAAAGATTTAATTATGATAATGATTAATTAATTTCAGGATGCGCTGCATAATTTAATAAAGAATTGTAATTAAGTTCTATATTTTATCTAAGCTGAAGATCTTAAAAATCTGATCTTCTCATGAATTGGTAATATGTTCTGATTAACATATCCATGCATTACATGTTCTTTAATTCTGTTCATTAATCCATAATAATTGTTCCTACCCCTATCAATGCAGTTACCTGACTCTGGTTGCACCTTTTCATGATTCCATAAATCACTGTCCGGAATAAAAGTCACCTCCCAATCAATGATGTGTGCAGACGTGCTGCTTATCGATTCCTCCTTAACCAACTTTATTGCACTTAGGCATAGAGACGGTTAATTAACCTGTGCATATTCAATCTTGTTGACAAAGTGCTGCTGCCTTTTTCAGCTCTTGACATTCTTTATGACGCTCCAAGGTGCTTAGCAATAAAGGTTTATGTTTTAAGAGCTGTGTTTTAAGATAATGCTTGATTTTGTGATAGGTTTATTTCCTTGTTGTCTTGAGTGTTGTGTAACACAGAAGGCTCTTAGAAATGAGGAGGAGAGATACTCATTTAAATAACCACAGTTGATCATATTGTTATATTGTAGTTAATAAGGTATCGTGCTTATTTTATTTATTTGGATTATATTTCAAGTGACGTATAGAAAGAAACTATATATATATATAAGTGTGTGTATATATGTGTGTATATATTTATAGAATATTCTATATATATATATATCTATATATATTAGTATTGGAAAAAATTATTGCATATAGATACGTCTCACCTTAGACCGATTGTTATTGTATTGGTACTTTATTTATTTCAATTTATTACCCTATTATATTATTACTTTATGAATGTATATACTAACACTAAAATTATAACTATCGGTAGTGTGTGCAAGTAGTTATTTCAGTAATTTAATTTATTTAGATGAGTAGTTAATACTATGACAATAATTGAACAACAATTTATTTAGCATTTAGACAAATACCAAAGTCATAAAATATGCTTTGTACTCAATCCCCTCCATGCAAAAGTTTCTATTTTTTAATCTATCCCTGATGTTAATGAGTACATTTACATTTTGCATTACACATTCAATTTAGATTTTAAAGCTATATATTTCATGATGTCAGAGTGCTGATTTGACTGGCTTGATTTCCCATATAACCCGTGTCTCTAACATTAAACTAGCCGCTGATTGATCAGGGTGAGGGTAGTGGTGTGGAAGAAACCGTCATGGCACACACCAGCGGCGCAGTACAGAGACAGATGTGTTATGACCTATCTCCGCCTCATAATGAAGAAGTAAGAGCAGCGAGAAACCCAAAAGGAAGGTTCTTTAAGCGATGTCATAGAAGAACCATTTTTTGGTTCCTTAAAGAACCTTTCAGAGAACAGTTCTTCACAGAACCATTATTTGAACATGTCAATATCCCGAAGAACCCTTTTTCCACCATAAATAACCTTTTATGTAATGTAAAGCTTCCATGGATGTTAAAGATTCTTCAATGCAACCATGGATGCAATAAAGAAACCTTTTTTTTTTTTTAAGGTGTTAGATTTTGCTTTGTTGTGATTTTTTATGATGTGGTTAGGGGATAATCATTTCATATGAGGTATTCAGTGGGTAGGGTTACGTCAAGGCCAAGAGAAAGAAAGCTTCGGCTTGTCCCAAGTTGTTCACCAACCCACAATGGCATTGATCGTTTCTTAACAACTTGTTTTTGATGCATGGCTTCTCAGCAGAAATGCCTAGTCTTTTACTGCTGAAATACAGGCCTGCTTTAGAGTAAATCACACTCTATTTCTTTTGAATACTGCCCTTCCAACAAGAAAACTATGATTAATCAGGCAAAAAACAGAGTGTTTGAAGACAATAATTATACTAGAACATCCCAATTCTGCAGCTGCAGTCGTTCTTCTGCTACTGACTGTTAAAGCTGCACATATGGTGAGCTGTGAACAAAGCCAGGGATTTGGGATCTGGGATCTGGATCTGGTCTTAAAGGTTCATTATGCTGCTACACACTCCATATTGAGTCACTTAAAATTCTGTGTGGTGCATATTTGAATAGATTTCCATTGTACAATCTGTTTTTACTTTTATATTCCTTCATGTGTGCATTGTAACTTCTTTTGGAGCTATCGATGCTATCTGCTCACATATAAATTTACATCTGTTATATAAATCTAATTTTGTAAGCATCACTTCAGTCAGCAGTTACACATTTGTCACAGAAATAGTATTCACTGCACACACCACCATAACATATAGTTCATTGTATATACGCTGTGCCAGGTCTTTTTTTCCAGGGTCCTCCTGCCAAATTTGTACCATAAATGTATTCCAGGCACTTATGGATGTTTAGCTATATCCTGATACTGAACTGTTTCCAGAAATGGTGACACATCCTGAATTTCAAATGCATTAAGGGTACAGTACTGCAGCTGTTAACTGTTTTTTACCTTTTAAAGCAAAATTTGATGCAATCAAGTGCCACAATGCAATGCATTGTAATAATTTAGTAATATGTAATATTAAAAAAATGCTATTTTTCCATAATCTATGTGTAGTTTTGCTGCACCACAGTAACAATAGATCATCCAGCATTATGAGCACCTGTTACCAAAGCATCCAGTCTGACCAGCAGTGATCTGAAGCAAAGGTTAACCCTAACCCTAACCCTCCTTGTTGTTTCCTGTGACTCACCCATAACACATTAACAAACACACTATCTGTCAGCCAGTCTGATTAGATAATTAGGAGCTTCAGAAGCAGATTAAAAAGTAGGAAGAAAATGAAGCACATCCTGTCAGAGCTTCAAGACACTAATCAGGAGGATGTAGGCGGATATACAGTGAGTTCAGTGTTTTGATGCTGTTTTAAAAATATAAAATTTGTGTTTTTGTGCACATGAACAGATGAAAAAAGAATACTACTCATACATAAATAATTTAAATATAAAAATTATATAAATGTTATATATATACATACAGTATATCTATAGATAGATAGTATAGATATATTATACATATATCAAATAATTAAACATTACTAATGTTTTATGAGGTATTGTTTTTTTTTGTTTTTTTTATCGCTCTATCTCTGCTCTCTCTCTCTCTTTCTCTCGCTGCATAAAATACAAATTAATCTAAATAAAATGTATATCATCAATACTCACATAATTCTGGTTCAATACAATTCAAAATTGTTAACAAAAATATTATTAATGGTAATTTTGGTCTGTGTATGTATCGTAATATAAACAACAAATTCAATTTAATTAATTTACATAATTATCAAAGGTCTCGAGGGTTGGTATGCTGTATATATATCCCTATATAAATTATTTTATTAATACTTAAAATAGTATATTGTGTGTGAGACATGGCATTTGAGATGTTTTAGGTATTTAGGTGGTAACCAGCTGATTAGGTTAAATTGATAGTTATTTCTGATGGAATTCAGAGAGAGTTGGCAGTGTGTTGAAATCTGACTGAAGTTGTAGTTTGTGTTATTGTGTCTTCATCTCTGGGTGTGGTCGTCCTGCTGCTGCTTCACAGATAAACCCACACAAGCTCACAGCAGCAATGCTGATTTTCCCACATGATAGTAAAGGCTGAAGGGCAATTAGTTCCTCTCTCTCTCTCTCACACACACACACACACACGACGCACACATCTGTAATCCCTGATTTGTTGCTAGTCTGTTTCCTGTTCATGCGGGACCACCTTCTCTCTTTCAAGGATGTGAGCATTTAAATCTTGGTTTCTCCTTTGACCTGTGGCTTTCACTGTCCACTGAATGTTTCTAAAATTAAGATATTTTATTTCTCTGATGCTGCTCTTTCAGAGCTTAATTAAGATCTCAATCTTGACTCATTTAACTGCTACCTTTGTTTCAGATAGTTCCTCTAACATTCATTTGGAGAAAAGCTTAGACAATTTGCTCTTGATGAGAAGTGACTGAGTTCATATTAAAATCTTTGTCATTTGTGTCTTAGAGAAGACATTGCTAGAATCTGTTCTCAGGAGAAAACCCCAAGAAGAAGCCTCTGTTTCATCTGATTGATGTGTAGGAGAAACAATTGAGATGTTCAAGAAGTCTCCTCTGTGATTTTTCTTTCCTAAGGGCGTGTCTTGTTTTCTGTCCGTTTGCATGTTTGAGCAGTTTTATGGTGCTTTACTTGTTATTTCCAGCTGACATTTAATTGCTTCCCACATATTCTAGAAGCTGCCATTTGCTCCATAATGACAAGCCTGTGTTCTCACTGGGTTTTCAATAAGACGGCCCTGCCGTCCTTGGTGTGTACTTAACTGATTGCTGTGTCTGTGTACAACCTGTTTTAAGGCTTTTTGGTGGCATTCAAACAAGAGTGATTAACCTGGACCTGAGATCTTATCTAATGCATAGTGTGCATATATATGTAATTTATTTATGCATTTATTGCTTCATTTTATGATTTTGATTGGATTTAGATTTACAATTTTGCTAATTTCAATAGAAACATTTTTTAAATAAAACTGACACATTTGAGGAATTCGGTCACACATTTCTTATATAAAATAAAATAAACTATATCTTAAAGTATAATTAAATAAAAAAAATATATTTTGATGTTTACCTAATCATAACCATTGCACCCTATGAAAAAGACTTATATTTCACTAACATAAGTTGAAATATCACTACTGAAATATCTATACAAAAAAAAATATATACAAAAAATATTTTTATATAACGAAGATATTCAAATATATGATTTTGTTTTTCTTTCGGAATCCCGAAATTTGATCAGCAATTTACATGTTTTTACTTTTATAATGAACAGTAAGACTCGTACAGACTCAAAAGCGAAGTCATTTTTTAACAGTTACATTTCAGGAGACCTCGAGCTGCTACTACAATATCGTCCTCATTCAGGCCCATGGTGAGTTTTATATGGGAAGGAACTTCCTCCCGCGATCCATTGCTGACCAGAGTGTCAGAGATCAGGACGGGGGCTTTTCCTTTTAGGAACATCCCGGGTCACTGCTGCCCCACACAGGGGAAGTTATGTCAGGAGGTTTTCCTCTGATCATCGGAGAGACTGGTATATACTGTGGTTCATTTCAAATGAGGGAGAGAAGATCCCATCTGTTCTATGTGTATATGCAAACAGCTACGAGGACGGCTTGGGTATGGTGTTGTGGAATAAGGATATGACTTACCGCCGGGTTTTCTGTTCTTTTTATAGTTCAAAATGTTTTGTTTCAAAAAGGCATTTCGAATATTTTAAAGTAAACTCACAGCACACGGACAAAAACCTAACCAACCAGTGTGGTCAGTCTGTATAATTGTTTGATGCCCGAAAGAAAAACGAATTATTTTGTTAATAATTTAAATCATAGTAAATTTCTAAATAAATTAATAAATGATTTGCCTCTGCTTGCATGCTGTAGTCATTTAACATGGCTGAAGTTTTTAATATTATGGATCAAGATAGCTACAATAAGAATACAATACAATTATTAATTATCAAGGTCAGTCTTAAAATCAATAAATAAAATGTTAATAAACAATGTAAACTAATTTACTAACTTTCAAAAAGTATCAGATTGTCATTGCAAATAAATTAACTTATACCATACAGCTTATACATGCCTAAAATACTCAAATCAGGGAAATAATAACATATATGTACAAGTGTAAATAAAATAATAATTAAAAATAGAATTAAATACTGTCGCTTGTATCTATCTGTACTGTTGTCTGTCTGTCTATCATCTATCATCTATCTATATATCTATCTATCTTAAATATCCTATACAGATATAGTTATTTATTTCATCAGTAGGAAAATATAAAATGCACCAGAGAATATAAATATTTTCTAAATCGCTTATGCAGTTTTGCTTAACAGGTGCATCTATTTTGTTGTAAGGATTTTTAGATATGTTAGGGCACTGCTAAAAACAATGCACAACAATGTATTTTTCTTAAAATTTTAATGCATTTTAAAACATAAATTATTGATTTAATACCAACTGAATGCCAAATGGATGAAGTCTGTTGATATTTTTTTAGGTGATTTTTTTCAGCAGGCCACCAGCAGCTGTGCCTTCTATACCAGTAAACAGGAATAAATTGTTGCCAGGTTCTGAACTGATAACCTCATACATACTCCAGGCTCACATTCCCGGTCCAGATGCTAACCACTAATGCTACGCTAGGTGTGATCAAAACAAACAGCATGGATGCTAGCCTAGCAACTGCACAGGTAACAGCTGCTGTGAGCCACCAGATAAAGAACAAAACACACAAGTGCTCAGCTGGCGAGAGATCAAAGGTTGTCAGAGGTCGCTAGTCAGCTGCGTTTGCAAACCTGGACTAAATGAGGGCTTTATCTTGCGATGCTTCTTTGGATTGGGAGATCAAACGGGTGGACCGGAGTGTGTGGGCCACTGGCGTGAATTGAGAAAAGCCCAAACTTTTGCTGATTACCAGCCTGCTCTCCACAACGTAAACATGATGTCAGCAGACACGGCCGCGGCCATTATGGCTTCCATTAACTTGATTACTCTGAATTAAACATGCACTTAGCTGTGTGTACATAGCCAAACAGCGCTTGCACTTTAGATGCAGGGTGAGAATGACAACATTGACATTAACCATGCCATGCTTTCCAAATTAAAAGGTTTGCATGTAATGCTTCAAGATCACATCCCTGAAAGCAGGCACTGGGAACATGCATCATGTAAACACAATCAAAACATTTATAACATGGCTTCAGAAGTTGTATGGGCAATTTTCTTGGAGCTTAGCATACTATGAAGTGGTAGCCGTTTGAACATGTGCTGCATTAAGACTGAGTCATTAAAAATTCTCCTTAAATAATAACATACCATTTGGAATGATATCAGGGAGGATAAATAGTGATAAAATGTCATGATTTTTGGTTAACTGTTCCTTTAAGAGCAATGCAGGTCAAATGCCAAATCCAATTTTTTGATGTTACTCTTTATCCGACAAACCCGTCAGCCTGATTCCTCTGATTCTTGTCTCTGTGGTGAAGCTCTCATAGAGGAATATGATTCATATTAGAGTTGAATATTAGCCTCATGGCGAAGAGATGATGGCCAGCGTCAGAGAAGGAGACAAAGAGAGAGAGCGCTTTCCAAACCCCATCCCAGACCAGTGAAGAGTTAATCTACTGCATATGTTCTCTATGGAAATATTGAGTGTTAGTATAGACTTTTCACTTGATGCTGGAGCTATTGGACATTCATTGAAGAGATTAAATAACCAATATGAACCTTAACATATCTACTTATGTATATTTATTTTATAATTATGTATATATATAATTATATTATTATAATTATATTTTTACAGGGCTCTACGCTTACTTTTCTTTTTAGGACCACTTGTGCTCCTAATTTTAAAGAATTTAGGAGCACAGTCAAAAAATTCAGGAGCACCTTCTGATCAATAACAAAAATAGCCTTCCCATTACGAGGTCATAATGGACTCCTTAAAGTGATTTACAGACGCATTTTTTTTACCTTTGTAATGGCAATTTTTCTTACTTTATAAAAAGTATGTCATCTTTTTATGTCAAATTCTAAAATTTATATTTATAAGCTTTTTCAAAATTTCTAATTAAAACAATAGAAGAAGACTAAGTTACTGATCAAATTAAATGTACATTTGAAGTTCTTTAGAAAGAAGACGAGAATGTATGATAATTTATTGATTAGAGTTTAAAGACATTCCCCTGACATTCATTGCGTGATGAAGCCTATTAGAAAACTGTTAGAATGCCCTTAATTATAAAAAATAGCAACAAGAGTGCTTTCCTGAATATCAGCACGTGTATGCGATCACAAATGTGTTATTAATTTTATACAACAGTGCAGAGCAACACTGCGAAAACCTTCAAGGCAAACCTTCTGTGCATATTTAGGATAATATGCCATTACTGGAACCAAGTTCCTCATCTTTTAAATGAGAATCACACAAAACTGACCTAAAATCAGCACAAAGGAGCCTTAGAGATATCGAGAGACTCCTGACAGATGTTCTGGGGACAAAACCCATCAGGAAATGACTGCTAAGAGCTGTTATGGTTTCGTGTTTTTCTTTCTTTTATAGCAACTCACCAACTCCCTTCTCGCTGATGTTTATTTCACAAGGCTGGTTTTTAATAAAGTCAGCTTTTATGTTTATTTAACAACACTTTACACTTTGCATTACTCAGGATAGAGTGAGTAATTCAACACTGACCTCATCAGAGAAATGCTTGTTTTATATTTGATAATAAAAAGAACATCTTTCATCATAATGAACTGAATTGCAAAACGTGCGCGAAAGCTTTGTCCGCTGGCGAGAGCAATTATCATGTCTCCAGAGTCACTCTTAATAAAGTTTTTCATTTTGCATTATTGCTTAAAACTACAGTTTAATATTTAGTTTGGACGCCACAGGTGCAGCCACAGAAAACCTGTCCCAAAACCTACCTACATACACTAAATGACATTTTAGGTACAGTCTAAACTGTTCATGATGTTGGCCAAATTCTAATGCAGCATTGTATCCTTAAAGGCACAGTTCACCAAAAAGGAAAAGTAATTTTTTTCATGTTTATGTCACTCCAAACATGTATAACTTTTTCAGAATATCTTGTTTTGTGTTACATAGAAAGAAAGTAAGGCATGCAGGTTTGAAACAGCATGAGTGAATAAATGATGATAGAATCTTCCTTTTTAGGTAAATTATCCCTTTAAGAAAAAAAACAATAAATCAATCCCATAATGCACTGCATCGAGCCCAATGATTTAAATAAAATAACAAGAACAAATAACAATCGGTTAAGTGATTTCGCTATTTCAAGGAGACGCGGTTTATTTGCTTTAAGTTGTTGACCAATCAGAGCAGACCTGGCTTTTTTTGGAAAGGTGGGATTTAAAGAGACAGGGATTAAGGGAGTGTTTATACAACACAGTTTTCAACTAAAAACGGGAAAAAATGTATGCGTTTTGGCTGTTCATTTACACGACAATGTTGTTTTGGGGTGGTGGAAAAACACAGGTCTCAAAGTTTTTGAAAATGATTTTGAAAATAATGAAAATGGTGATGGCATGCGTTTACCTGTTCAGTCTATAGGCATATGTGTGTAGGCTCGTAGTGTTTCTTTACAAAGTGACAACGCCAACTACTGGCCTGGCATGCATGATTCAGCATTTTAGCCACTTTTGCTGAGCCGCGTGAACGTGGATCATTTTGAAAATCTGTACACAAAAAAATGCAAAGGAAAAAGGGGTTTCAATCCATTTAGAAATCATGTTTGATCACAGAATTGACCTCCATTGTAATCGATTTTTACTTTCTCGTTCTGTAGGAATCTAATGCCTCGTACTTTAGACGGCCAGATCACCATGGAGAAAACACCCAGCTACTTCATCACCCGTGAAGCGCCATCCCGCATCTTCTCCATGAGCCGCAGCACCAAACTCATGGTGGTGGTCCGTGACCCTGTGACCCGGGCTGTGTCGGATTACGCTCAGACTCTGACTAAAAACCCCGGCCTGCCGTCTTTCCAGAATTTGGTCTTCAAGAACTCCACCACAGGTCTGATCGACACCTCCTGGAGCGCCGTGAGCATCGGCATCTACGCCAAACACCTGGAGAACTGGCTCAGGTATTTCCCGCTCGCGCAGTTTCTTTTCGTGAGCGGAGAGAAGCTGGTGACAGACCCCGCGGGAGAAATGGGCCGGGTGCAGGATTTTCTGGGACTCAAACGGGTGGTGACCAATAAGCACTTCTACTTTAACCAGACTAAAGGCTTCCCCTGCCTCAAAAAGCCGGAAGGAAGCAGCAGACCACGATGCCTGGGGAAATCGAAAGGCCGACCGCATCCACACACACCAGCAGAAGTGCTGCACAGACTCAGGGATTTCTACAGGCCTTTCAACATGAAGTTCTACCAGATGACTGGTCAGGACTTTGGCTGGGACTAAACACTTGCAGGACCCTTTGTGATTATGTACAAAGCAATGAAACTGTCTATTTATGACTGATTAGTGTTGAGTATCTTCAGCCTGAGTACCCTCAGAAATTGCTAGTACATTTCACAGTTAATTTCAAAGAAACTACAAGTGCAATCAAAGAGATTGTTGGCCGAATTAAATCCAGACTGGAAAAGATCTAACAAAAGTATATATTATTATATAAACTACATGCAAAAAAAGTGCACAGTGCAAGTGAATTTAAAAACTAGACCAGCATGAGCAAACATCTCAGTACATTGCTTTCTTCAGTGTTCACATTACAACAACCATTCACCATTTTTCTGGATTACTAATTAGTGGATTCAATTAGCAGGTGGACCTCAAAGAAAATATGGTAGATACAAGAACAACAAATAGTATAAATATGCAAATCATGCAAATAATGAAAAAAAAATTGGCACAAATGATACAAATAATACAAATGTGCAAAGTCAACACATTTCCAAAAACAAAAACTTGCACAGTGCACTTTAATTTAAAGTTTTAACATAAAATTTAAAAGAAATTATTCTCCAGTCTGAATTTAACTAAGTGTGCAGCTAACCATTGAACTATTTTTATTTCATGCTCCTCCTCATCGAATGCATTTTAAAATGCATTTTACAGTATACATTTGCATTTTAAACATGTATTTTAAAGTATATATTTGGTTCGCAACTGATTCAACTGAGAATGATCTCAAACAGACTGAATAGAATGACGGCTCTGTGATGTCTGCTGCTTAAACGGTCCCTTATTTCAGATGCCCATAATGATACAGCTCAAAACACATTTGTACTTTGTGATTTATTGCTGCCAAAAAGAGCAAAAACTTGGATGTTCTCGTTCAACCACTGTTATGTAATAGACATTAGACATAGAAGAAAGAAAAAAGAGAGACAGCAATAGACATGTGCTATATAAACTTTATTTATTTCATGTGTTTTTGCTCATTAAAAGGAATTTCCTGCTTCTGCAAGAAAACACTTTAGTTTTATATTGTGTTACAGTAAACATGGTTTTAGCTATTTAATGTGGACTCTATGGCTTAGATTTTGAACCATGCATTTCATATGCCACTTTTTTTCTTTTCTTTTTTATAACAGATGATTATTCATTAAATTCTCTAAACATGTGTTTCCATAGTGAAATAGAGCAATGTAAACCTTTATAAATGTTCTTTTATTTTCCCAAATTAATTATTAGAGATGTTACACAGGGAGGAATACTGGAATATGCATTATATCTGCTGACTGAAAACCAAGTTTTGCTTCTGCTGTTTTGCCAGATAATTGCCATTATTTATATTTATGAATGTTTTGATCTGTCAGTGTCCAAATATATATTGAAATCAGTGAGCAGCTTTTTCTACAAACATTATAATAAATAAACATGATATGAACGGTGCATACACACATTTTATTCATTTTACTGTTCTCTGTGACCAAATATTGGTCTAGTTTTTTTTTCAGTGAATAGAGATACATAATGAGTAGAAAATACATGAATTTTCCCAGAAGCGCATACCTGTGTGATAGTAACAAAAATAAATGTAATTTTTAATTTAATTTTCCAGTTTTACACATTAATAAAATTATTCCAGTCTGGGTGCATTAACAGAGACTTTTTATAATTATTTTACTTTTATAAATATACTTATGTTTTTGAACTTCATGGGACGAATTGGAATTGTAGCTGTCAGTGGCAACCAGGCTAAATGGGAATTTAACATTCTGAGCTGAAGCTTTCTGATGTATACACTCTTAAAAATAAAGGTTCTTCACAGCGATGCCATAGAAGAACCATTTTTGGTTCCACAAAGAACCATTCAGTCAAAGGTTCTTTAAAGAACCATCTCTTTTTACCTTTTTGTAATCTGAAGAACTTTTTTTCGCCACAAAGAACCTTTTGTGAAACAGAAAGGTTCTTCAGATGTCACAGGTTCTTTATGGAACCAATTAGACAAAAAGGTTCTTCTATGGCATCGTGAAGCACCTTTATTTTTAAGAGTGTAAGCAATAAATTTCCAAGGGTCATAGACACTTTTAGAGAGGTAATCTTGACATTGATCCATTTGCAGAGCCCCCCCCCCCCCCCCCCCCCCCCCCCCCCTTCCCCCCCCCCCCCCCCCCCCCCCCCCCCTCCCCCCTGAGCCCCCACCCACATTAATGTTACCAATCCAGCCTCTTCATTCCTAAAAAATATCAAAATCAATAGTTGTCTGTTTAAGTTTATAGTTCCACTGCGGTGTGCCATCATCCATTTAGTCCCCGTCACCATGATTTAATCCAGATCGAGTGCTGCTTGCTTCCAAACATCCATAAAATGTTATTTAATGGAGGATTTACAGTTTTTTTCCAAATCCTGATAGATTTACGTGGCCTGTGTGGGTTTATATGAAGATGTGGATTGCCCAAACCATGATTTTGATCTATTAAAAAGACACACAGTTCCCCCTTTACTATTTCTTACATGTTCTCTATTGAATAGAATAGAAAACAGGTATTCAAAATTGCAATACTATTTCAGAATATTATTCAGTGAAAACAGAGGACAGAAAACTGACTGTCTTACTTGGAAAACTTCAAATGAACTGCTTTGAAAAGTTCATTTGAAGCTACCTCAGATGTCTATATACAAGAAGCAATTTGAAAAATAAAATACAATCATCTCCTCATTTCGTGAAACTGGCTGAATTATCAAAAGCTCAGGATGATCTCTATGAAGCACACCCACCTAAATTTAACTTAAAGCTGTGTGGTCTCAGACAATTTGACCAAACGGACAAAACATTCCAGGAGGATCTGAAGTTACATTCTGATGTTCTTGAGAGAGATTGAGGAAGATTGTTCTTTGTAAAGCTGCACATGCAAATATAATCAATTAAAGAGTGCTTGGTTGGCTAGAGGAGAATAAAAAGAGCATCATTCACATTAGTGGTGCAGGAATCAACACCCAGGAAATCTACTGAAATGGATTTGAGGAATGTCTTTGAGTGCTTCCCCCTTGTAAAGTCTTCTTTGTATCCCAGTGGCCAGTAGCAAATGAGCGAAAGCTGAGTTGTCATCCTGTTCTGCACCTGACTGCCTGCATTCAAATGCAAACAGGCTTGGCTTTGGCCTTTCATCATTGACCTCTCCTTGTGTGTGTGGTGTGTGTGTGTGGGTGTGTGTGTGTGTGTGTTGGTGTGTTCCGTGTGTGTGTGTGGTGACGTGCGTGTGTGAGTGCCGCTGCGTGTGTGCGTGCGTGCAGGTTGTGGGTGTGGGTGTGTGTGTGTGTGGTTAGCTCTCAGTGTTTCATGATGCGATTTTTAGGCCTTACTTGCTGTCAAAGCTGGATTAAGCAAGAATAGACTAGTGCTAAAATATCGCGCAGATTCAAACTCTAACCTTCTGGCTAAAGAGCAGCCAGGGAACCCCCTTTGGGGAAAAACTAAAGGTCAGTATCACGCATTCAAGTGTATGGAGCGTCTCTTAAGTGCCTGTGACCTCTGACATTTGATATTCCTGCTGATAACCACCAAATGTTCAAACTATTCATATATATTATATACTATATACTATACTTAAGTATAAGATATAAAGGCTGTGATAAATAGTACAGCCAGCCAGCATAATCATATAAAATCAGGGTTATAAATTAACTGAAACTAAAACCATAGAAAAAAATTTTGTTACCCAAAATAAAATAAACTTTAACTGAATTAAATCCAAAAGATAAATAACTATTTCAGCAAGAATCTTTGTATTTTTTACATTGGTGTTCATTTTCATTTTCTTGAATGTATCTGAAACGATTAATTATGAACTTTAATGGTTTATTTATTTAGAAGAAATAATGAAAAAATAAAAACTATATGGGAATATTAGAAACTAATAACAATTACAAAAAAGGCAACAAAATTATTACGTCCTTGTATCAGTGTTTTAATTTTAGTTCCTTGGTTTGTACTGAAATCACAGATGAGTAAAAAAACTATATAGACATTAAAAAGCAAATAAAAATGACACAACAACAAAACTATTAGATTTAACCTAAAATTAAAAATCTTAAAAAACAAAACGAACAACTAAACTCAAATTAAATAAAAATATTTTGTTGTGCTGCAAAGACCTTTTAGAATGGATAGTGACTGCAAAAATTGGATTAACATGTGAAGAATTATCAAACATTTTCCCAATACAAATTTTGTTGAGGATAGAGTATATATATTATTCTATAATATAATATAATATAATTATATATTAGATATCTATATAATATAGTGTGTGTGGTGTGTGTGTGTTGTGTGTGTGTGTGTGTGTGTGGTACCCTAAATGTAGAATTACAATTCAGATCATTATAGAATGTGGAGAATTTTTCAAAATTTCTAAAATTCTTTTGTGTCCCACAGAGTAAATACCAGCATACAGGTTTGGCGTGACATGAGGGTGAGTAAATAACGGCAGAACTATTCCTTTAAGGATATGCCATACAAAGTAATGTTTATGAGAGTCCAAAAATATATAGGAATATACTGCAAAATATAATGCGATATATTACATAATACAATTCCATATATGGGAAACTAGTGCTTCTATTTTTCAATATACAGCAATATACACATTGACAATGTATGATTATATATTGAGACATACAAATATATTTAGAAATTAAGACAAAAATACATCTAATATTCATAAAGTTTGATCCTTTATTGAGTATATATTGCACATACATGTTCCCATATAAACGTGAATGTATGAACACCTACGTCTACTCCACAACATTCATGGAATGAGTTAAAGTAGATTTCTAGTTCCCAGCATGCTTTGTTTCTGACTGTTAAAGGAGAGTAATTTTAAAATTAAGTGTTTTTGCTCAATATTACTACAGGGGGAGATCTGAGTGTTCAATGTTGTGTTATTTTGAAATGTAAAATGGTTTCTGCTATGTGTAAGTTTGTGGGTTTACCGTTGTGCTGAAGAGAGTCTGTGGTCAGGATGACGATTGGCCAAACACCATTAAGACCATACTTTATTCAAAAAGTAATGGCTGTGCACATTTCAGCACAGTGATAGTCTGTTCATTGAGTGCTTTAGTATGAGCAGGTGTGCTTATGATATTGCAAACTAGCTATATTTTAAAATATGAAATGTATGTAAGATTGTTACAACATCATGAAATAGATATCTTCCTAGGTATACTGCGTGAGTAAATATACGTTCAATATATTTATTCACATGCAGTACCATATCTTATCACATGTACATCTATATATTATAGTGTATTACTGAATATAAAATTACATACATTGTGATATAAATATATTGTCACATATTTTTCAATATGAAAGCAGCAATTCCTTATGTATTATGCAATATATTTACACAATATATTATTCTATATAATTTCTAATATACCGTTATATCCTTTTATATTGATCATTCAAATATAAGGAAATATATTTTCTTTGCATAAGAGAAGACACCACCCACACAGCATCTCCACAGTGTACTATCGCCACGTGATCTTCCCTCTTTATGGAGGTCTGAGAGTGCCATGATGACCTCTAAGGTCAGAGGTGAAAGTGCATTCCTAACCTCCACTCGCATCCTGTGCTATTCTCAGAGTGACGGTCAGCTGCTTGGCTTGTGTTGGTTCACTAAATATGATGGAATATTTAGAGAAGACATGTGACAACAGGTTTAAGGTGATGAGACATTTAAAATCTCTCATATAGATCCAATCACCTTCACCTTCTGACAAAAAAAAAAGGAGTTGTCTGTCTGTGCAAAACCGATGCTAGAGTGTTCTCAATGGTTGCCAGGGAGGTTGCTCGGGTCTTGTCAGGTAGTGGATTTAGAATTTCACAATGTCAGAATGATAGAATCTTCAGAGATCTTGGATTTCTGCTGTAATAATACAGGCTTGAGTTTGGCCAGGGAAGCAGGCCATAGCTCACGACCTACTGCTGAACTTTGACCCCTCTCGTTTGCCATGTTAGTGCTGACGAGAACTGCTTGTCGGCCGAGATCTTCCGTAACAGACATGTTCACCTCATAATCTCTCTCACTGCTGGATTTTTCATATCTTTAATGTCAGTTAATGTTAAATAACCCATATAATAATAGGCAATTGACTCTGAAATTGTTATGATTCACCCCTTAAAGTCAATGTTATCTGAAGTGTTTAAATGTCAAGTACAAGAAAATGAAGAGTGAAAATGTAATAGGATCAACTTTGATTTCATGTTGACTTGAAGTCATATTTCAAAAGAAAAAAAAACCAATCATCACCAATATTTTTCCAGATATCTCTCATAACCAAATGACCCATTTACTGTAGCTGTTTGGTGGATCTGGCACCATGACAGATCTGAGCTGTTTCTTGACAAAAGCACAAAGTGTTTCCAAGATCTCTACTGAAGTGAGAGGGCTGGCCTTTCCTTTCCCACACCCAATAAAGCTTCCAGCTACATTATGATCAAATCACAAGAACTCGAGTGTGGATCAGAACTGCCATCTGGAATAGAATATGGAACTTTTGATGATCCAGAACTGCTTCTATTTTATGTCGTCTCTTCATAAATGGGCCATGTGTTGAATCCCACATTCAAGCAAACATCCAACAAACACAAAGACGGCTGTACAAAGACCTTTGATAAGGTTTGCTTCTTAAAAAGAAGTCACTATAAACAACAAAAAAAGTGAAAACCATTCCATACCTGTATAATTAAACAAAAACCTAATCACAAGAAGAACACGGCATCAGTTTCTATGATAGAAAAGGGAACATTCATTCCAAAATTGTAAAATATTATTACAATTTAAAAAACTATTTTCTATTTTAATATGTTGTAAAATGTATTTTATTTCTGTGATGCAAAGCTGAATTTTCAGCATCATTACTTCAGTCTTCAGTGTAACATGATCCTTCAAAAAATATTCTAATATGCTGATTTGCCGCTCTAGAAACATTTATTATTCAATGTTGAAACCAGTTGTGCTGCTTCATATTTTTATGGAAATTGTGATTTTTCAGGATTCTTTGAAGGATTGAAAGTTCAAAAGAAATGTATATAATGTATTTTACTTTTGGATAAAAGTATTAATTTCTTTAAAAAAAATAACATAAAAAATAACTTTTGAATGGGAGTGTATGGCATCCAATACTTTGCTTTATGTCTTTTAACATGCATTATCATCCTGCCTGTGTGATTATTGTGTGCATAGTGCATATTCTGGCTAGAATCTGCCCCAAAGTGGGCGAGACTTTATACAGATAAAGTCTGGCTGCATGAGACGACTAATGACTTTCCATTACCGACTGAACTATGACGGAAAAGTGATTAAACCGAATCCATACAAGTGGACGCCAATAGAGACTCCAACCAGACACGCTGTCCGCTGATTCTGTTGCAAATGCACTGTTGATGTGAAGTGACCCAAAACCAGGGGTGGAGAAGCTTCTGTATGCTCTCCGTGACCTCTGACCTTATATCAAAAGCTTTTTTGGCCTGAAAGCCATGGCATGGCTGATAACAGGAGACAGGCAGGCAGACGACTCGGATTCATTAAAAAGCGAGCATTCAGGGACAACATGGGCTCCGGAGGTTTCTGTGGTCATCATGAGTGAGTAGTTCAGTTCCCTAAAGACGCTCAATCCCCTGTACTGTGGTCAGTCTGTGTGTGTGTTCCTGAATTAAACAGCGGTACCTCTCGTTGGCCAGCTGTATCTTATCAGTTTGCCTGTTAACCCCTCTTACCCCACATCCTGCACTCTACACCCCTCACCTTACATAAACTACACCTACACCTGCCCCTGATAGTTCAAATTTGCCACAGTCTAATACAAGACGCTAACAGCAAATAAAAAAAATACATTACCATTTAAAGGTCTGGACTCAGTAAGCTTTTTTTTTTTTTTAAGAAATGAATACTTTTATCATGACCTAATGAAATTGACAGTTAAGGACATAATTTTACAAAAAAAAAAAAAAAAAACAACAAAAAAAAAATAAAAAAAAAAAAAATAAACAAAAAAAAAAAAAAAAAAAAAGATTCTGTTTCAAATAAATGCTGTTCTATTGAATTTTCTATTAACAAATTTTTTTAACAATTTTAATTCAAAAATATTACACAGCATTGATAATTATAAAAAATGTTTCTTGAGCATCAAATCAATATACTAGATTGATTTCTGAAGGATCATGTGACACTAAAGACTAGAGTAATGATGCTGAAAATTCAGCTTTGAGCACAGGAATAAATTACATTTCACAATATATTCACATAGAAAACTGTTATTTTAAATTGTAATAATATTTCAAATTTTTTTAATGTATTTTTGAATCAAATAAATGCAACCTTAGTGAGCATAAGAGATTTCTTTGAAAAACAATTCAAAAATCCAGCTAACCCTCAACATATGAATGGTAGTAAGCAAATAAATGAATAAATCAAACAAACCAACATGAAATGAAAATCAGATTTTTTTTGACTGGATTTCAAGATTATCATTTGGTTGGTACACAGGTCTCAACATCATAAGCTTCAACATCATTTGATGTCCAAATGTATGTATTTTCACTTACTTATTCCACACAGAGTTAACTGCATGAGATTTCTCTGTGAGGGAGTGTTCAGACAGCTTATGGATGAATGTATATAATCCAGTAATGTCTTGTGCGTCATATGAATTCATCACCACAGTGAAATGATGAAGAGCCAAAGTTAAAGTTTTCCATCCTCTCTTTCCATTCCAACGCCTATTTTCAGATGTTGAAGCTGTTTGCCATCATACTCACACTTAAGTCATAGTAGTCTCAGCCTCAGAAGGCACACAAATGCACCACCCAGAGTCCATTTACTGACCGTCTGAAGCATATTACACAAAAAAGTATGAAAAAAAAAAAAAAAAAAAAAAAAAAAAGAAAATCACAAAGCAAATCAGGTTATCGGACAACGCAACTTTAGGGTCCGCATTTATATCAGACCGTCAGGAACCAAAACATAGGCAAGAGGCTAACAAATTGCTATTATAAACTTTTTTGATTGAGGTTGGCAGCAAGCAAACTAGCAAAAAAAAAAAAAAGGGTGTTGAGAAACAAACTACATTTCCGTTCATTGCAAATAAGGAAGAGGTGCATGCCCTGAAAGTCAAATGAGACAGAAAGTGACGTGTTTGGTGCTCATAAACATCACAGAGCCGATAATGACTATGTAAAAGAGTGTAAGTAATAGATACCAGTGAGTTTTGGCTTCAAGCACAATGGAGTGTTGCTTTAAATGCTCGCTGGCTCAGAAACTCAACCGCTTCAAACAAAACCTGATTAGCATTTGACTTCCCTCCTCGGCGGTAAATAGATGGTGCTGTGGATTCTGAACTCCAGCCCTGCCAGGTGTTGTATGGATGACTTCGGCCTCGTGAATGTGTGTTTCTGTGTGCGCTGCTGCTCCAGTTTCAAATTTAAACCCACCTGCTTTGCTCTGATCACGAAAAGGTAACAGGATAATAACTTTTGGACTTCCTCAATAGGGTGTGTAAAAAGATTCACATTTAAAATGCATCTTTTCTTCAGTCGACAGTGTTGTTATGTAGTTTTAATAGTGCATTTTAAAACTCAATATGACACATACTGTAAATACGCAACAAGAATTCACATACGGAAAGATCTAGTTATTGACAGCAGTCACTTTATACAAGCAAATTACAAATTAGGAAATGTACATGTTTTTATCATAAAAGTAAAAAAGGTTCAATACTCACAGGGGTGGAACCCTTTCAAAAAAGGTACTAATAAGTATACTTTAGGTGCTAATATATACCTTTAAAGTACTAATATTTGCCATTTAGGGGTAAATAAGGTACAAAGATGCACCTTTTAGCATTTGTGTCCTAAGGCTTTGTACATTTTGTACAGTTTTTTTCTGAGTGTGCAGGAAACATGCATACATGCAAACTTTAAATGTCAAATGCCATAGGCCTAAATGCTGTGTGGTTAAATAGACTTGATTTGCTCATAGTATCAGTGTTGTTATTGTTAACTGAAACTAAAACTATTGTTTTTGTTAACTGAAATGCAGCTGAAATAAAATAAAACATAAATATTAGAACTTAAAACATAAACGAATTGAAGTTCAGCTGAAGTACTAAATACTATAAACTGAAACTGAAAATAAATAAATAAAATAAATAGTTTTGTAATAAAAAATAACAAAAGCACATAATAAAATTAAACTAGAAATAAAAGAAAAACTGAAAACATAAAAAACTAACTCAAAATATTACTAAATACAGTTAAAGTAGACAGATAATACTAATACTGAAATAGACTGCATAAACATGTCAGAGATGATTAGTAAAAAAAATTCAAAAAAGATATATTCCTTATTTATGTTTTGATTAGTAGGCGAAACCATAACCCAATTTAAATGGTTTTGCAAGATTCTATAGAAATTACTTTAGACAAAGTTTCATGTCAATATGCAAAGGCTCAAAAATTTAAAAAAAAAAAATTATAAAATTGATGAAACAGCCTCACTTCTTGTTGTATGTGAAACTGTTAGGAGCTTGTGTCTGAATATCAAGTGAGTCAGTTTGATGTTTTATATATATATATATATAGATATATATCTAGATAGATAATAGATATATATATATTAGATATATAATAATATATATAGATTATATATATATTATAATATAGATATATAATAATAGATATATATATACCACACACACACAACATAATACCTTTTAATCACATCCAAGTAAGTCAACCTGTTAATTGCACTACAGATGATCTGAGAGACTTAAACAAAACAGAAACAAACAAATACAACAGATGTCCTTTAATAAATCCATGCTACAAATAATCAAATATATCCTTTTAAAATCATAATTTTAGCCCAGCTATTCATCACACACACATCTTATTACCAACATGACAAATGCAATGTTCATCTATCAGATCTGTCGCATTAAATCTGAATGCAAGTACTTCAATACATATACATGAAGATAAACTGTTATGATGCTATATATTCTGCGACGTCTAACAGCCACTTAATATCCAGAACACACTCATGCACCAGCGCAGAGAATCCCAGTAGAGAAATCAATGAAATTGTACTGCCAGAGTTTTAGTGTCGTCTTCACCACAGCTGGCCAGAATAGATACATAGCTCTGGCAGTAGATGAGAGGATATGGAGGTATCAGATCAATACGGAGCTGTTGGAACAGGTAATAATATATTGATGGCTTTTATGTGAAGTCTGGAGGGATGGGGGCGGTGTGTGTAAATGAAGAAGGAACCGGATAAGACTCAAAGCATGTGTGATAGCAACATAAAATGTATTTTCAGAATACTCTCACTGAGCTCCCAGCTAGCAAAAATATGTTCTAAGAATGTTTTTATAAAGTTAAAACTTTATTTCTGAATGTTTCTGGAACATGCTGTTTAAAAAAAAAAAAAAAAAAACAGAGAACATTCCATTTTATCATTTTGCAAACTTTATTAGAACATTATCTGAACTTTTGGAACAAGTACAAAAAAATATTTTTCTATTTCAAACTTAAATGATGAAATTCAGATCTTTATACTTAACAGTGATTGGAGTTTGAAAGCGTTTGGGATGCTCAGCCCGTGAGGGAGATCTTATACGACACTGATTTATTTAGCAGTAATAAGCACATCTGGCCATTTATGGTCCTTCATTTCTGTATAAGAGAGGGCCTGTTGGTATAAATTCAGCTTTTGGCTCCTTGAACATTTTCAGATGAATACAGTGCCTTTATTGTTACTGGAATCGTCTTTATGAAATTGGTACAACTGGATTTTATACTTTCATGAAATGCCTCCATGAGACAGAATAATTGAAATCATGCTGAAAGGAAAGACATTCATTGAATTGCGCGGACAATAAAGTATTGAACAGGGTCACATGTCCCACATTATGATACAGCTCACTGTACTCTGAATGGAATGATTGCCAAATGCAAACTGTAATTCATTCTGGATGAGGTTCCCTAAAGGAGTATATGTAAAGATGATGACATACACACATACAGTGGGGTCCAAAAGTCTGAAATCATGTTGAAATGTTGAATGTTTTTTCATTTAATCCACGAAATAAGCGGAGTTTTAGGATTTTGAACAATGCAAAACAATGAAAAATCATAAAGTGAAAAAATACTTAAGTTTCTGCACTATTTATAAATAGTAACACTTATCATGCTTGTTTTTTGTACAGATGGTCAGATTGTTCTTGCTTCCACCGAAGCTCAAGTTTCTCCGGTGAACTTCTGGAGAACTTGATCAGCAGGTTTTGCTCATGTCAACTCCAGGTCCTGTCATTAAAACACATGGAAGGCATGCCAAATAAGAAATTCATGTAAAGGTAAAATTTTCACTGCTCAAATTGTTATACTGGCTATTTACACTGTATAATTTCTATAGGGGAAAAAATATTTTTTTTAAATAAGAAAAAAATTGAAACTTTTTTCACTCATTTTCTCAGACATTTAGATACTTTATAAATGAAATGTGACATGAATATGCATGACATAAGACAAACGTCTCTAGGTTACGTATGTAACCATGGTTCCCCGAGGGAACGAGACGCTGCGTCGAGACGCTTTGGGAACGCCCTTGCGTGACTGCGTTCTGAAGCATGTGTCAAATCCGTCCAATGGAGCAGCGAGACGTCACGAGCAGGGTGACGTAAGCACCAGAAAGCATAAAGGCACATCCGGCCGGGCGCAAACCAGCTTCGATGAAGTAGCGCCTGCAGGGATGCAGGGAGTATTGCAAAGAGACGCAGCGTATGTTACTCGGGGAACCATGGTTACATAAGTAACCAAAGACGTTCCCTTTCAAGGGAACTTCGAACAGCGTCGAGACGCTTTGGGAACGAGAATACCCACTGCGCCATACTACCAAGTCCCTGTCTGTGTGTGTATCCTATGAGCACATCACGAAGGGAGAACTTGGAAACCTGTGGTAGATGCCAGGTCTAGGTTGTAAAGGCGGACAAAAGTGTGTGGAGAGGACCAGCCCGCCACAGCACAAATATCCTGCAAGGCCACACCAAGCTGAAAGCCTTGGAGGCCACCATACTCCTGGTCGAGTGCGCTCTGACCACCATAGGTGACGGGAGGCCAGAGGACTAGTAGGCTAGTGAGATGGCCTCGACCACCCACCTACCCATAATATGCTTGGTCGCCGGAAATCCCTTCTTTGGCGGACCAAAACAAACAAAAAACTGATCTGCCTTACGCCACAGGGCAGCTCTATGTGCGTAAGCGTCCAGTGCTCGAACTGGAAAGAGCAGATTACGCCTTTCTTGGCCTCCTTCCTGGTACGGAGGAGGACAGAATGCCTTAAGTACTATGGGCCCTGGTGAAGAAGTGGGCACCTTAGGGACATACCCGGCCCTCGGGTAAAGGAATGCCTAACCATGCCTGGAGCGAACTCCAAGCACGAAACAGAGAGTGCCTGAAGATCCCAGATCCTTTTAGTGAGGAAATAGCGAGGAGAAAAATAGACTTGAGCGTGAGAAACTTGACTGGAACTTCTTCTATGCGTTCAAAGGGGGCATTGCATAAGCCCCCCAGAACCACAGCCAGGTCCCATGAGAGCACCTTAGTGAGCTGTACCGGCCTCAGCCTCAGTGTGCCACGGAGGAAACAAGTGATAAGTGGATGTCTTCCCAATGATTGACCACCCAGAAGGGTGTGGTAAGCAGCGAAGGCCGCCACGTATACCTTCAGAGTGAAGGGAGATAACCCTGCAGAGAATCGCTCCTGCAGAAACTCCAGAACTTAACCAACTGGGCAGTTGACTGGGTCCTGCAGTCGCTGTCCACACCATGAAGCGAAAAGTTTCCACTTCAAGGCATACTGTTTCCAAGTAGGGGGGAGCTCTGGACTGGAGTATAGTCTCAAAAACCTCAGTTGAGAGACCAGATGCTAGGAGCTGTGCCCCCTCAGGGGCCATGCCAACAGCCTCCATAACTCCGCCGATTGATGTAGGAAACCACCGATGTGTTGTCTATGCGGACAAACACATGATGCCCCCTTAAGTCTGGAAGGAAGTGTGTCAGAGCTCAAAACAAGGCCAGCATTCCCCGGCAGTTGATGTGCCAAAAGAGATGATGGCCTTCCCACACACCCTGGGCAGAGCGGCCACTCATGACCGCTCCCCAGCCCGTGAGAGAGGCATCCGTCATTAGCATTACGCGACAAGGAGCCCCTAACATCGGGCCTTGAACCAGGAACCAACGTTTCTCCCACATATCTAAGGCACGTAAGCATCGCCGCGTGACCTGGATCATGCAAAGCGGATTCCCCCTCAGGAAAAATCCTTTGGTTCTGAGCCACCACAGCAAGGGTCTCATGTACAGCAGGCCAAAAACCACGTTGGACGCAGCTGCCATCAGACCCAACAGTCTCAGAAACTGTTTGACAGTGAGTGACTGGCCCTCTCTTACCCTCGTGACTGTCGTGAGGAATGACTCGATTCGAGCAGGAGACAGACGTGCCTGCATCGAGGTTGAGTCCACACCACGCCTAAATAAGTGGTTCTCTGTAATGGAGAAAGCACACTCTTCCTGGCGTTTAGTCTTAACCCCAGCTCTCCCGTATGGGCGAGGACGACATCTCGATGCCGAGCCGCCATCTGCTACGATTGAGCTAGTGTTAACCAATCGTCGATATAATTGAGCATGCGGATGCCCTGGAATCGCAGTGGAGCCAGAGCAGCATCCACACACTCTGTGAAAGTGTGGGGTGAGAGTGACAGGCCGAAGGGAAGAAATCTATATTGGTATGCTTCGCCCCCCGAAAGCAAACCTCAAGAACTTCCAGTGTTGAGGGAGGATGGAAACATGGAAATAAGAGTCTCTGAGATCTATCATAACAAACCAGTCCTCGACTGGATCTGAGATACGATCTGCTGATAGTGAGCATCTTGAACAGAAGCCGTTTGATAGCACGGTTCAGAAGACAGAGATCTAAGATCAGACGCAACCCCCCATCCTTCTTCGGAACGATGAAGTAACGGCTGTAGAACCCGGACACTCTCGAAAGAGGAGGAACACGTTCTATGGCCCCCTTCATCAAGAGAGTGCGCGGCGCACCCTCACTTGGGGGGGCGAGCTCTCCCGTGCCGTACCGTGCCGGGCGGCAGCTGGGAATTTCGCTCATCGGCGCTCACTGAGCCCTGAAGCACCGAGGTGGCAGGGGTATCAATGAACCTCCTTGAGGGCACTTAGGGAACAACCGACCCGACTGCTGTAACACCCTCACTTGAGGGGGCGAGCTCTCCCGTGCCGTACGTTGCCGGGCGGCAGCTGGGATTTTCACTCGTTGGAGCTCACTGAGCCCTGAGGCACTGAGGTCGCACCCCCCATCCTTCTTCGGAACGATGAAAGTAACGGCTTGTAAAACCCGGACGCTCTCGAGAGAGAGAGAGGAGGAACACATTCTATGACCCCCTTCCTCAAGAGAGTATCTACTTCTTGTTCCATTACCAGAGCCTGCTCGGGGCCCACTAGTGTGGGGATGACCCCGTTGAAACGAGGCGGACGAGAACCGAACTGGATTCTGTCACCTTTCTCTACAATCTGCAGGACCCATTTTGAGATATTTGGTAGAAGTTTCCACGCTACCAGAAAATCTACTAAGGGAACCAGCCTCTCGAGGCTGGCGTCTGGTATTATTAGAGGAGCCAGTTCGATGACCTGACGCGGATGACCGGCAGGGAACGACCGACCTGACTGCTGTAGCACCCTTACTTGAGGGGGCGAGTTCTCCCGTGCCGTACCGTTGCTGGGCAGCAGCTGGGAACTTTGCCCGTTGGAGCCCACTGAGCCCTGAAGCACCGAGGGTGGCAGGGGTATCAATAAGCCTCCGTGAGGGCACTGAGGAGGATTGGGCACCATATACTGAGGTGTTATCCTTTCCTCCCCAGGTGGGCTGCCCTCAGGGACCTGACAATGGTAGGACCATTTCGCCGAGGTCCTCTTAGACAAATAACGGTCCGCATACTGGCGATATGAGGAGCTTTATGACTTGGGCTGCTGCTCGCTCAGCAGCCCCACCCCTGAGCAGGTCAGCCTGGTATGCTTGTAACACCGCCATGGTGTGCAAACATGCGCCAGCCTGACCTACCGCCGTATAAGCTTTCCCAACCAGACTCGATGTAAGCCTAACAGGCCTGGTGGGAAGCTTCGGAGGCCTTCAGGGACGATGCTGAGGATGGGGAGAGATAGCTCGAAAGCGTCTGCTCCACCACTGGCATCGCCCCATATACCTTATCATTCAGCCCCACGATGTTCTTTGAATAATTCGAGACTGTGGGGGTGTAATACGGGATGAGTACGGTTTCTACCACGATCTTGACACATCAGCATGGAGATCGGGGGGAAAAAGGAAGGCCCCCGTCGTGAAGGATGTGATCTGGATTCAGAACATGCTCGTCTAATTATTTTTAGGACGAGCGTCCTGTTCCTAGGCTGGCCAAACGATATTTTATTTTGGCGAATGCACGAAACACACCCCATAATCACGAATCAAACCTCATACGCGAGGACCTGTGTGTGGAGAGTCCCACAGGTCTCATCTGTCTGACACGCTGCAGCTATTTACTCGAGGAGTGGAATGTCTGCCTGCCTGGCTCTCTCTGTGAGGGGGGGGGGGGGCGCGGGCCGGCGAGAGAGAGAGCCGCGGATCTAGAGGGTGAGGACCGAGAAAAGGACGAGCCGTCTCGGATCCCTCCGCTAAATCCAACCGCGATCCCCACGACAACAGTCTGCGCCGTGCCTCGGCAACAGCGGGACCGCTGCCAGCGGGATCGCGAGCCTGGCCGCTGTCATCAAACGCAGCCAAGCGAGAGCGGAGCGTGCGCAGCGAGAGTAACTCGCAGTGATGACAATCAGCTGCTCGAAAGCTGACCGTGCATGCTCCGCTCCTAAACAAACGACACACAAATCGTGTATCCCCCGCCGCCAGATATCGTGGGCAGGGAGAAACACAGCGTTTTTAATGCCGTTCACTCGCCATAGCTTTCTCATTGTTTTATATAAATGAGTGCTTGTGCGGACAGACAACAGTAAATAGACAGACACATACACAGAGCGCTACTGAAGAGCAGAGGCTGGTTTGCGCCCGGCCGGATGCGCATTTATGCTTTCTGGTGCTTACGTCACAATGCTCGTGACGTCTCGCTGCTCCATCGGAAGGATTTGACACATGCTTCAGAACGCGGTAACGCAAGGGCGTTCCCAAAGCGACTCGACGCAGCTCGAGTTCCTGAAGGGGAAACAAATGAATATGAAAAGAGTTTGTGTGGGATATAAAAATGATTTCTTTATCATTATTCAGACTTTTTTTATTTTTCATTCAGAATATGTTTTAACCATTATAATAATAATAATTATATTTATTAATATATTTGATACAATTATAAAATATATTTATATTTAAATGTAAAACATTGAGGCCAGTAAGATTTAGCGAGGACAAAATTTAATCAGAAGTGAATGTAAAGCTAGGTAATGAACAAAAGATTCTATTTTAAATAAAAAAAAAGTATATATTTTTTTACTTTCTGTTTAACAAAGACTCAACTCTACGGCAGAGACCATGAGCACCCAGTTCAGCAAAGGAACATTAAACTGGGCTGAAACTATGTCTTTTTCCCACAGGGCAGTCAAGGTTGTGTTGCCCAAATTGTGCAGAATATCTGGATCACTATAGAGTTGACTTTAGATTCCTGATGCCCCGTGCTAGCTTTGTCTATTATTACAAACTGTTTTTGGATAAGTGAATTAAAGTTTTAGTCTCAAACTGTTTTTCTTGTCTGAAAGGCAAGTACCTGGTAAATCTTAATGTTAAGCCTGGATTCTTGGAGCTGCTAGACAACATTCTGTCATTGGTCAAAACCTGCCTCAAAGCCACAGCAGGATTGTGCAATATTTCTCCATTATCTCCATTATTCATCCCTGTCTTTTGCTGATTATAACCATATGTTACAGGATGGTGCAGGTAAGAAACCCTGTAGCGATTTAAAGAGTTAAAATCTGAAGAAATTAATTGTACTGGATGTGCTGTAGTTTATACAGTGCATGTTTCAAACTCCGTCACACACAGTTTAAGAGTCCTCAGGTAAACCCCAGGGGTGTGAACGGTCTGACTCATCCAGCATAAATGATGCATCGCTTACTTGACAGATCTGAAAAATACTGTTCATGCTAAATGACTGTGGTGTATGCGTGGCACAGATCTGACCTAGAGTTCAGGGACTTTGATTTTGAGTGCTTTTAAACTGGAATGCTTGTGTATGAAGGGGTGTGAAGTGGAAAATCAATTAATATATATACATATTTTAAGAATGAAATACTAACCTTATGCTTAGTGAAGAGCATATACTCTATACTGCCTGCTATTCATTAAAAATAAGATGGGGTTTTGCATTATGTAACTATGTATGTATGCAACAAATGGTAGTATGCAACATTGTTGTCATATTGACCTCATTGACATTGCATGTTTAATTTAGTTATGTAAAATAATGAGTTTAGAAGACATATATAATGCATACCGCAGAAATGGTGAGAGTAGTATGGTAGTATGCAATTCCATACTGTGCTTCTTTTGAAATTGTAGCTAAGGCAACTAAGTGAAGAGCTAATGGCTCTTGGGTAATACATATACATATGGGGTAGCCAAGATGTTAGAAGAAATATAGAAGAGAAAGAGAAAATTAGGGAGGTGAAAGACTGTTTGAGTAAATAATCTCATAAAATGTCCTTTGTAAAGCATGTATGACCATGTTGTCAACATCCTTGAGTCTAGTGGGCAAGGTTGGTCATACCGCCATCTGGTGGAAAATTATGGTTGTTACTGGGACAAATGGTAATATTTTTCAACTCACTTGTAGAAGGCAGGAGGAACTTGAAAATCTTGAAAAAGGAAAAAAAAGAGAGATTTGGAGAATTTAGCGTTATATCACTAATGGATTCTCTAAAGTGAATGGGTGCCAACAGAATGAAAGACCAAACAGCTGATAAAAACCACAAAAATCAGTCCATTATTTAATGTATTTTTGAGTGAACTATTCCTTTAAGTTCTCTGGATTGCAATCTTTCAAATGTGCATTAATTTGTTTTATGACCACTCTATCCTTGGCTCATACCCTAAAACAGTTTTAAACACCTCTTGCCAAACTGGACTGGAGTGCATTCCTTAAATTAGTATGTGAGCAAGCCACTACTTTAGTCTTGCCAACTTCCAACTTTTCATCCATCCATCCATCTATCCATCCATAATGCATTCAACGTTGGCCACTAAAATTAATTATATATATATATATATATTTATATAATATTTATATATAATATATATATATATATAATATATATATATATAGTGTGTGTGTGTGTAGTGTGGCATTAGTCTTTTCATATACAGTTACAGAAACTCGTGATGTGATGAACTCAGTTCAGTTTCACTCTGGATTCTTTCTGTTACTAAATTATGGTTTGATTGACAAAACACATGACAGCTGTAGGACCGTCATGAGCAAATAAAGCGCTCAAATTCCATCGTCTCCTGTCCTTCCATCCACCATCATCTTCCTGCCCTCCTTGCTTAATTTATTATTACATTATTATTACGGTGATAATAATACTAGTAGTCATTTACTATTATTACTTTTGCTCTTTTGAATTAAACCAAATGCAGAGAAGAAAACTTCAGAAAGCAAAGAAGAAAACTTGTGTCGTTTGGAATTTTCATTTTTGTTAAACTATTCCTTTAGGAATCATTTGACCCATGGCAGCAGCATATTCATGCTCATGACTGCTCAGGTGGTCAAGAGGCCTCAGCCAATGAGCGGCAGACTTGTACAGTATGACACATGAACAGAGGGACATTTAAAAGATGGAGAGAGATCAGAGCAGAACTCCTGGGCCGCAGCTCAGAGAGCAGATACAGATCACAGGAGCATCAACAGGACAGAGACCATGAGCACCCAGTTCAGCAAAGGACCCACATTCGGACTCTCTGCTGATGTCAGGACCAAGGTATGTGCACTTTATAATACAACTGCCATAAACTTGAAAGCCCTGACTGCATACGAAAGTAAAATAAATGTTGTTGTTTATCAACTTTGCCCAACAGTTTTGCAAAAAATTATGAGCAGTGCCCTTTGGCAATTCTGTGCCGCAATGGAACTGCAGCAATGCATTTCCTCATTAGAAAGCGTGTTACACTGGTGCAAATATTCAGTAGAAATATTTGAATACATTGATTCAGAAAAGAAACATGAACTTAGTTAGAGGTTAAACTTTTAAAAAAGAAATTTCAAAAGAGATTAAAGGAAAACCGCTTCCATTGTGGTAGTAGTTGCCAAACAGCAACATTTCCAAAACATTTGTCTAAAAAAAAATCTCTTTTAGGTAACACTTTATTTCGATAGTCCACTTTAGACATTCTATTAACAGTAAGTAACTTTGCAACTACATGTCAACTAGCAGTCTTTAGAGTATTAGTAGACTGTCTGCTTAATATCTTCTAACACTTTCTTTGTCAACTTATTCTACTAACCCTAAACCTACCCTAACAGTCTACTCTGAGAGTTAGTAGACATGTAGTTGCAAATTAATGAGAATTAGTTGACATGTAGGCAGAGGCGGACAGTAAATAAGTACATTTACTTGAGTATTGTACTTAAGTACACTTTTTGAGTATCTGTACGTTACTTGAGTATTATTTTTTCTGGGAACTTATGACTTTAACTTCACTACATTTGAAAGACAAATATACTTTTCACTCCACTACATTTCTATCAAGTTCCTCGAACTAGAAAGTCGTTAGCAGCTTTGAAAGTCAGTGGGTGATTTTTTTTCTTCTCTAAAAACTGTCTTTTTTTCCAGACAGTTTATCAGTAATCACTCTTGTAGGGCTACATGAAGTGATTTCCCAGCATTTTTTGAGCACTGACCAGCTGCAAATGAGATATTTATTAACAACAATTCAATAATAAGAAGTTAATATTGTGGTTTATATTAGACACAATATTGTCTGATTTTGCTAAATTGTGTAAGTGAAAATATCACCTATAAAGCCACAGAAGAACTGTTGTGCGTCTCCTAATAAAACACAAAAGGTGTTTGACTTGAAGCAGCACTGCACAGACAGTTCTGTGTGTGACATCAAAGTACAGCGAGAGACGTTGTGAGAACACTAGATTGTTAACATTTTTGTTTTTGATGTCAATAGTTTCGTTTTTTTTTTTGTTAAAGCAGTGTTGCTGTTGTAAAGGTATACAGCTACAGTTGTGTTGCTGGGTTTTAAAGCAGGTTTGATTTTTTTTCTTCTTATCACTCTGTATTTACAGGATTTTACTGTCCACTCTGTTCAAATGTGGACAAATGGTTACACATAGATGTGTCCAGAGCTGTGTGAGATCCATACCATCCTGCTTTTGGGGTGGGTGGGTAGGGGTGTTAAATAATAATTTTTCTGTTGTTGTTGTTTTCCCCCCATAGGTTTTTAACATTCTAAAAGCTCTTTATTCCAAAGATACTACACGCTAGTCAGTGATTTCAGCAGGTGTAATGTATTGTAAGTTGCTTCAGAGGTATTGCAATTATTACATACAACAATAATAAAACAGCGCATTGACATAAAAATAAATTTTATTTTGGTACTTAAGTACTTTTAAAAAGCAAGTACTTCTGTACTTTTACAAAAAAGTTAGAAAAATCTGTCTTTACAACTTTTACTTGTAATGGAGCAAGAGACCAAAAAATGCAGATAAGCTGAAGGCCACTGTCAAATAAACCTGGGCTTCCATACCACCTCAGCAGTGCCACAAACTGATCACCTCCATGCCACAACGAATTGAGACAGTAATTAAAGCAAAAGGAGCCCCTACCAAGTACTGAGTACATGTACAGTAAATGAACATACTTTGTAGAAGGCCAACAATTCACAATTTTTATTGGTCTTATGAAGTATTCAAATTCGTTGAGATAGTGAATTGGTGGGTTTTGTTCAATGTGAGCCAAAATCATCACAATTAAAAGAACCAAAGACTTAAACTTCAGTCTGTGTGCATTGAATTTATTTAATACACGAATTTCACAATTTGAGTTGAATTACTGAAATAAATGAACTTTTCCACGACATTCTAATTTATTGAGATGCACCTGTATATAGTGTTTTTGTTCACTAGGCTGATCAACAAACTGCAACCTGGATCCATTCTGAAGGTCAATCATTCAGCACTGAATTGGCACAAGGTAATGTGTATATCCGCAATGTTTGAATTTTGAAGCATCACTCGTGTTGCTCCTAATCAAATTTGTATGCATACTATGTTTGATGTTTTGAAATGGAAACTATGAGCCACATTTATGCCGTTTTAAGAATGCAACTGATGTTTGTTACAATACATAAGTACATGTGATGGATCCTTCAGCTTTGCGGGTATGTGCTGTTTAGTTTAGAGAAATGCAGAGAATGTAGATGTGTACAGAATTTTGCTCTAAGCGCTGTTATGATTAAACCACCTATTTAAAACACTAACGCAGTCCTTTGGCACTGTCAAAGTGGTTATTGATTTAAAAGTGCAAATAGTTACAGTAGTTAAAACAAACAGGCTATAAAGAGTAGATTGCATAAACAAGGAATGCAACACAAGAGTCAAACTCCGCTAATGAATGGACTATTTTACCTCATTAACTCCAGTCTGTTTAGAGTACTTCAAATGAGTTGACCTACAAATACTGTACTTCTGGACATGGCATATTGGTATCTATGAGACAAGAAGAATTTTGGAGAAATATAAAGATGTATCCATTCCTAACTTTATTTTGATCTATTCCTTCAATCTCTCTTAGTTAGAGAACATCACTCACTTTGTTCGAGCCATTGGTGAATACGGCCTGAAACCACATGACATCTTTGAGGCCAATGACCTTTTCGAAGACATGAACCACACGCTGGTCCAGTGTACCCTCATCACATTGGCTGGAGTGGTGAGAAACTGATAAAACTCAACTTGAACAACCTGTGAATACGTCTTTTTTCCATATTCTCTCTCCATGCACCCAGGCCAAGACTAAAGGCTTCTACACAAAGTGACATCGGTGTGAAGTATGCAGCAAAAAAGCAAAGGAGATTCAATCCTGACAAGATGAAAGCATGGAATAGCATTATCAGCCAGCAGGTCACATGACAAAGAATTGACAAATGATGCCTCAATGAGAAATGTCAATGCAACAGGAAAACAGAAAATATTTTGAATAATAGAAAAACATGACATGCATTTATACAGAATGGAAATGAGTCTAAACGACAGAGATCAAGAGTACCTAAATTAACTACTTTGAATTACAGTTGCATTTGATTTGAAGGTAAAACACATTATCTGCCTTTTGCAGCTGACAATTTTTTTTTTAATACTACTGTTTAAAAGTGTGAGGTCAGTATGATTTTTTTAAATGTTTTTAAAAAGAAGTAAATACAGTAAAATCGTGAAATATTATTACAATTAAAAATAACTTTTCTATTTGAATATATATTTTAAATATTATTTATTCCTGTGATGCAAAGCTGAATTTTCAGCATCATTACTCCAGTCATCAGTGTCGCCTGATCCTTCAGAAATATGCTGACTTGCTGTTCAAGAAACATTTCTTATTATAATGATTCTTGATAACAGTTGTGCTGCTTCATATATTTTTGTGGAAACTGTGATACATTAATTTGAAACTGAAATATTTTGTAACATTACAAATGTGTTTACTGTCACTTTTGATCAATTTAATGTGTCCTTGCTGAATGTGACCTTTCATCTGAATTCACAGATGGGCTCCAACAAATTTGCCAGCCAAAAGGGCATGACCTCCTATGGAACCAGACGCCATCTCTATGATCCCAATATAGGTATGGAGAAGCCATAATCCTCCAAATGGGCACTAACAAATGAGCCAGCATGGTGAGGCCACAAGCTGCATTGATGCCAAAATCACTGTAATTATGAGATGACCACTCTGTTCATGTCCTCTTCCGATATTACAAGTATTGTTTATTTTTATGCCAACACTCACAATAGTAAAATGGATCCATGTGTGGCTTGATTACTGATGACAGTAAAACACTTACACCGTTAATTCACCTCTATGCTACTGAAAAATACTGAAGAATTCAGAAAGCACACCAGTCAGTTCTAGAAAGTTCAAGAAAGCCCTAAAAATTCCGAAACTGTTGCAATTTTAATATATGAACTTGTCTTGGTCCTGTTGTAGGCTGGAATGTTTGCTCTTGGCACGGCGAGGCAGGTGACAGAAAAGAATGTGAATCTGGACCCAGTGGACACTACAACCGTGTCTCTGAAGATGGGAACCAACAAAGTGCCATCTCAGAGCGGCCTCACCCCAATGGGAGGCTCACGTCTAATGTACGACCACAAATACTGCGCCAAGCCTAATGAACAACACGGCCCTGATTTTGTTCATTAAAACACTTACACTCTGGTATTCAGCATTGGTAGACACTGTCCCTTTATCCCAGACCAGCATAACTAAAACAAATATTCATCTTTATGTGGAAAATGTGTTATACAGTAAGTGCTTAAAGGGATAGTTCACCCCAAAATGAAAATTTTATGTTTATCTGCTTACCCCCAGGGCATCCAAGATGTAGGTGACTTTGTTTCTTCAGTAGAACACATATGATGATTTTTAACTTTAACTGTTGCAGTCTATCAGTCGTAATGCATGGCAATGGTAACAAAATCTACGAGAGTTAAAAAAACACGCACAGACAAATCCAAATTAAACCCTGCAGCTCGTGACGACACATTAATGTGTAAAGACACGAAACGATCAGTCCGTACAAGAAACTGAACAGTATTTATATAATTTTTTACCTCTAATAAACCACTATGTCCAACTGTCTTTGGGCGGCGCGCACACGGCATCCGGTGCGTGAAGTGTGTACGCACTCTGGTGTAGTTTACGCAAGCGCCTGAAGTGATCTCTCGCACTTATACGTCACTCATTGTTTACACAGTACACAAAAATTGTAGGTACAACGGCTAATCAAAATAGTACTTACTTGAGCTTATCCGGATTGTTCAAACCGAATAAAAGATTACTTTCTCTCGCGCGAACTCATCCGGGAGTAGTGACTTTCCACGTATTCCCAACTTCTAAGCCTGCTCGCCTGAAGTTATGGTTGATTGCTCTTCGGCTGGATATCAACACACCCATTAACGTAAACTACGCCAGAGCGCGTACACACCTCACACGATGCCGTGCGCGTGCCCAAAGACAGTTGGACATAGTGGTGTATTAGAGGTAAAAAAATTATGTAAATACGGTTCGGTTTCTGGCACAAACCGATCGTTTCGTGTCTTAGGACATCAATGTGTCGACATGAGCCGCATGGTTTAATTTGGATTTGTCTGTGCATGTTTTTTTTTACTCTCATAGATTTTGTTACCATTGCCATGCATTATACGACTGATAGACTGCAACGGTTAAAAGTAAAAAATCATTATATGTGTTCTACTGAGGACACAACGTCATCTACATCTTGGATGCCCTGGGGGTAAGCAGAGATAAACATCAAATTTCCATTTTTGGGTGAACTATCCCTTTAATTAGAGAATCAATTAAGCTGGTCTCTGATCAGTTTAAAAGGGATCATCTACCACACAATAACTTCTAAACTCCAAATCGACTGGTTTACGTGCCTTATTATGGACCAGTCATAGTTTGCCTTATAACATATTAACCTCTTAAGTCTTTAAATTCCTCAAATTTGATGTTATTGGTCTTTAGTGTCATAATATCAGAAGTTAGAAGATGATTAAACATAAACAAAAGATCATCAGTTAGTGTCTATATGTGGGGACAACAGTAAATATGTCTACACAAAAGTAATGAAAGCATAAAATGGTTTTGTTGTCTGAAGTGGGATCGAGAGACCCTGTCTCCTACATTTGGTCCCTTGGCAGCAGTTATTCATTTATATTCTTTAGGGTCATTAAGCAAAAAGTAGTTTAATCCTTCACACTCAAAAATAGATGCATGTTCAGAATATACACAACTTGTGTAAATATTGGTGAAGTGATGCAATGACATTTGCACATTTTACACACTTTTAAACTTTTCAGCCTGTGTTTGCATATGTCTACTAGCAGCAAGAAACTAACATTTCTTGGCAGTTGCATATATTTCTTGCGTTGTTGGCATAATATATAGCCTAATTTCACTCCAAATGCCCGTACTATTATGTCGCATTTAGCTCGGACATACTTGAAAGAAGAGTTGTCTGTATTGTACATTTGTTTTATTCGAGAAACTCTCCGGCCGATTCGAACATGATTCAATTAGACCCGTTCTGTGAACCTCTTCAACCGATTCTTTGAAAAGATCCGATTCACAAGAATGATTCTTCAGAACGTGCACGTGCTTTTAGTTGTCAACTGAGTTCGGCAGACATGTCCCAACAGGTATTATATCAAAACATTCTCACATTTTGAGCTATAAAAAGCGTCTCGTAACAAAATACGTGCCTGGATGAATGACCAATAACAAGTACAAGTTTAATTTGTTATGTTACTCACTTTTCTGAAACGCCACCATGCGTCAAAGAAGTGTAAATTAAGCTTAAATTAAAACACGCAGTTGTAATACATTCTTTCATCATGTGCAAAATGATCAGTATTACTTATCAGTATTAATTATGCTTCATATTAGGCTTATCACACAACGCTCTGGAATGCTTGCTTCTCATTGGTCGTTCACTTCAATCTGTGGTCAAGTATTTTTGTCAAATACACTATAATTGTCCCTGCATGGCTACCGATTAACTACATACTTGTGCTAGTTTCGTGTACCTGTAAATATAAATGTACATATTAAAATATTGTTTGTGTTGCATTATTTAGGTGAGAAGACAGCAACCATGGAGTAAGATGAGTGATTACTCAAACTAGAATGCAGTTCAGTGGTTATAATACAAAAGCATTTGATTGTAAAATGTTTCCATGGACCAATCAGAAAGAAGTATTCCCGACCTGTGTAATAATTTGCAACATGGATCAAATTAATAACATTTATGTGGGTGGCCTTCATCCATGCAGGACTTGTCGCCTTTGACGACAGCAATGATTTGGGAAAATGACTGGTTGTTCAACTTCAGGAATGTACAGTCTATTTATTGTTCATAAGGTGTAATATAACTGCTTTATTTTCTAATCCGTTCTCTCTGTGTGCTTTCTCAGATGTCATTTAAAGACCTGATGAAAGTGTTAGGGCTGGGAGCCGTAGCTTTCGTTCTGGGGGTGGAGTGGCTAAACTGGTTGACGCGGCATCTGAGAGACTCTCACGGGCCCCTGAAAGAAGTTCTGCTTTATTTTCTAATCCGTTCTCTCTGTGTGCTTTCTCAGATGTCATTTAAAGACCTGATGAAAGTGTTAGGGCTGGGAGCCGTAGCTTTCGTTCTGGGGGTGGAGTGGCTAAACTGGTTGACGCGGCATCTGAGAGACTCTCACGGGCCCCTGAAAGAAGTTCTGTTCTTCCCTTCACCCCAAGTCTGCGTTGAGCACCTGTTCACACGCCATAAACGTTTCCCCTGGTAGTTGGATCAGCTTTTTCTAATCTAAATGTGCAATAATGTGCAAAATAATTAAATTCTCCATCTCCACCTTTCTCTGCGCCCTCAGCGCATGTCCCCTTCCCCATGGGGTTGAGACGTCCTTCTCCAGGCTGCTCGGACATCTCCTCTCTGCACGTATGTCACTGGACCTGTGTGTGTTCTCCTTCTCTCACATGGAGCTGAGCAGGGCGATTCTCCTGCTGCACAAACAGGGAGTCGTTGTACGAGTGGTTACGGACAGAGACTACATGACCATCACTGGATCTCAGATCGGCGCCCTCCGTAAGGCAGGTGTGTTGTCGCATAATGTGATTTCACAGGGTTGGTTCACGCCAAAATGAAAATTCTGCCATCATTTAATAGTAGTGAGATTCGTCATCAAACTTCAAGAAAGGACAAAAAAAAAACTACCAGAAAAGTAAGATGCTATATTCCATAAAAAAAACTAAATCAGACAAAATATCATATGTTATATATAGAGTTTTTTATGATAAAGTGATAAGAGTTTTAATTAAAAAAATTATGTATATTCATTAGTGCTGTCAAACTAATTAATCGCGATTGTGTGTGTACTGGGATATTTCTTGTGGTATGATACAATAAATACACAAACCTCCTACATGTCTATATATTTTTTTATATAATAAATTTATATATTTATATTCGTATATAATTTCTATAAATATAATATTTTTATATATAAACAAAACATATTTTTCTTAAATATATACATGCATGTGTGTGTATTATATGAACAAATAAATAACACATACACACACATATATTATGTAAACAAAAACGTATTTTGGATGCAATTAATCGCAATTTGACGCGCTATATATATAATATATATAGAATATCTCATGGGCCTTTTCTCCGCGAGGACACGAGGCAGTGCCTCCACAAATATTGGATGTAAAAAACTGTGAAGTACAAAAATAAAACCACGCAAATGTGAATGTAAAAATTTTGAATTGATTTGTTTTCTTCTTTCTGAGTTATTTAACCAAGAAATGTTACGGGAAATTACTTTGATTAAAAAAAATAATAATACTCATTTGAGAATTTTTTCTAATAATTGGGTACGTATTTTAATTAATACTCTTGACATATTGCAGGATTTACAAGCAGCTCATAATTGCTGTACGGTAATATACTTGTATGGCCAAAGCATATACTCCTTCTCTCATCCTCTTCTCTCTCTCTCTATATTATATATATATATACTATATAATATATAATAGGAGCAAAATAATAATATTATAGCTGAAGCGTTACTGAAGTATTAGTAATTTCCCAATACTGAAGTATAACTTAAAAAAACATAGAATGTCTATGATGTTTGTGACTTAAGACGTTATTAATCTTCATTATTATTACATTAGTAGAGTTAAAATCACATTTTAAAAATTCTAAGAATTTTAAAAAAAGTAAAAATTCTAAGAATTAAAAAAAAAACTATTCCATCATATTTCGAGGTTTTTACTGACTCTGCAGACCTTATCATTGTATTTAGCATGTGCTTGTTTTCACAACTCTGGTATGCAGTATGAAACGATTCATAGTCAGAACTTGTACGACTGTTGCAGGTAGTAAAAACTGTCATGTTGTTTCAGTAGACACTGCTGTAACTTCTGCGAGCTGTTACACCCGCCTACTGCGGACTGTGATGATGCATTAGAGCAGACTTAAAGGATCTAGAGGATTCATGGAGGGGTTTGACAGATGTCGAAATCGCATCTGTTGTTAAGTGTTTTGGTTCTGGTCACTGCCGCTTTTGCGGTGCATTTTTCGGAGGCTATGATAGTTTTCCATCGTTTTTTGTACACTTCTATACCATGGCATTCCGTGTGAGGCACGAGATGAGCGCAGCTGTTCATATGCACCATAAGTTTGCATTTATGGTGGCCAGGACCACATCTTGATTCACTGCTCCCTCAACTGGACCCTAACCGCAGTCCAGAGCAACAAAGAAAACATCATGGTTCTATCCGGAGGGCCGCGCTTGTGCGGCCCTATCAGCAGGAGTTTCAGAAGCTGTGGGAGGCCAGTGATCCAGCCAATCACAAACCTCAATGCACCAATGGGCCACCTAAGGGGATGAGGCGGGACAGGGACGGCTTTTTCTTAGAGTTTACAGGACAACACGTCTACACAGAGGGATTCTGATGTTAGGGGTTGATGATACTTGAAAGGTCATAATGCCTAGGGGTTCTGGCTTCTGAGGGTTGGCAGCTCGTGAAATGACAGCGGCGCACCGTGAGGGGGTGCCCGCTTTGTTGAGGCTAAGTGGTTGGAGGTGGGGGGGGGGGGGGCTGTGGGTCGGGAAAGAGGATGTAGGATGCTCAAGGGAAGAGCGTCAGGGAAGAAACGTGATTGAAAGGGTGCTCTAGTGGGAAGTAAAAACTAGTTCAAATAAACCGATCTGCTAAAATAATACATATCTTTGCTCATGAACACCTAGTGTGCAAAGCAAGCTGAAACCTGTGAGTTTGCGTTTCATAGCCATGCTTTTGATTGCTCAATTCCTGATGGTGTGTGCCTTTTGTTTTCCGCTTTTGTATCTAGAAGATTTTAGATAAGCTTGTTTCTGTATATGCACATGAATATAATTTTTTGTTTTTTTAAAGCTAAAAAAATAACTGTTCTTATTTCCTTTTAATGTTGGAGTTTCCTTTTGAATAAAGTTCAAACCCGGTCGTGCAGGTTAATTAAAATATATTTCTTTTTTTATAATTCTTTTTTTTAATAAATATTTTTTTATTTATTTTTTTGGAAGGTTTATAGATTTATAAACTATATATATATATATATATATATATTATATATTAAGTAGTATATATACGATTAACATGTAAATATTTGTAGAATTATCACTATTTAAGTTCTCTTTTCTATAAAAAAGGCACTCGGTTGAGTTAGTTTCTTTGTCAATTACCTCTATATCCTGTCACCGTCCCATCGTTGTGGCGCGATTTGGACGCGGTCCTTTTTTTTTTTTTTTGTTTTTGGCTCGTTTTTTTTTCTCTATCCAAATCTGTTTTAGTATAGGCACTTCATACATCAGAAGCATTTTTTCTTAAAGCTTAGAAGCCCCAAGATTCTATCCTCGTGAAAACTCCATTTCTGTGATTACAATCAGGATCTTGCGTTCGGATGTGACATTGTACTTGTAGAACATCTTTTGCGGCGGTCTTCCGCTCCCCCTCTGTAGCTGGGGCGTGAGCAAGTGTCATATATAGTGTCCCAAAAGTATATTTGACGTTCTTTTAGAGTATCCACCAACTTTTTTATATCTTGACACAAAAAAGCATATCAGCATTGGAAAGGGTCTGAGTCTCAGTGACTTCCATTACTATTACTGTATGATATGCTTTATTTTGAGACAGAAGTATAGGTCGCTACACAGAAATCTAGACTATTTTGTGACAGAACAAAGTGCATTTTAAAACACAACTCAACTGGTCAGTTTGTGTGATGGCACCCTGGCGGTAGTCTTGTGTTTGTGTGTGACTTCGGACCCCCCGCTCACTTCTGACAATCTGCTCTACTGGAACCGCTTGTCAAATTTTTTGTTTGCCGATTTTCCAACTTTCAATTTTCTGGTGAACCTTTCTTTATTTAGACATAAGGCTTTACTTTCTTAGCAATTTTAGAGTAAAACATGTTATGTAAAATATTTATTATATATAAAACAAAATAAGTACAGTGCATTTTCTTTACAGTAGATTTAAACTACTATAACTTTTTGATACGGAGATACTTGCGCATGTGGTCTTCATGGGTCGTGAAAAAAAGTCGCCCACTTTTTTGCGATAAGGTTCGTTTTTTGCTGATTTTCTTCTTTAACAAGAGACCAACCTTATGTATGTATTCCAAAGTGTTCATAAAATTACAACAATTTAAGTTTGGATAGTGCACCTGCATGCCTATTTAAAAAAAAATGGGGGGTGACAGTTAAAGGGTTAAACTGTAAAACTGTCGATCTTGTTACTTTTTTGTGTTTTTATCACCATCTGAAAACGCTAATGGAACTCGATTCACAGAATGACCCGTATGTAACTAGCAGAAGATAATGCTGTGTGGCTGACAGGGGACCTGTTGATTGGTTGCTCCGTGAGTGCGGGCTGGAAGCTCGCCAGGGCCGCAGGCTGATCTGGAAACAGCCAGCGCAGTTTCAGCACAAATAAATGGTCGACAGCCAGGTCGCTGCAGTCATCAAGCGTCTGACGTTGCAACGCCCCTCTTTAGAGACGGGAATGGTCGGGTTTTAAGGCGAGTGGACCCTTTCCAGTGTGTTTTGCGGGAAAAGTGCGAGGACTGGATGTCCGAAACCAGCTGAGGAAAAGCGCAACATCAAGTGCATAGAATAAAATAACCACCTCTAAGAAGAGCCGGATAAGGTTAGTCACCCTGTTCTGTTTCTGTAGTCGCTTACAGTGGAGAGAGTTGTAAGGAAGATGTCCATATGGAAGCACGATCAGAGCCCTTTCAGTTGCTTATTAATGTACCTTTCAACCCCAAAACTCAGCTATTGATGGCATGCTCAAATGTATATTTTCTGAGTGTGTTTGACTTGCTAATGTAAGCTGATATTGTGTTTGACAGATCTGTAGATTTCACAGTTCAGGGTGTGTGCTGCTGTTTGGGTCGACCAGTATCAGATCAAATGTAACCTGTCATCTCATCTTATTCTTTGCCTGTGCAAAAGGGATCCCTTATCATTTTATTTAAAATTGCATATATATATAATAAAGAGTCACTGTGGCACAACCGCTTTGTGTTCCATCATATGTATAAGGTGTGTCATATCCTGGTAACTCCCTCTTCAGGTACAGGTGTTGATGTGATCAGCTCTTTCTCTGTGCTTCAGCAGGATGTTAGTACTTGTTCAGTTTAAATAGTCACATGTTATTAGAGGGTTTCTTTAGTTTTTCTTAAATGAAGACTTTTCGAAGAGTCTTAATGCTGCACTTTTCCATTGAACAATTTTTGTAAGTATGTGTATCAGTCTCGAAAAAGGGCCATAAATAGTAGTAATAATAATAATAATAGTAATCCGAATTACTTATGAGTTGTATTTCAAGTCTTTAAAGTCATACTATAGCTTGTGTGATGAACAGACTGGGATTTAAGTCAATTAAGAAATTGAAATAATCAAACATTTAAATTAAGCTCAAATAAATAATCAAAAACTTCAACTTACTAACTGAAATTGAAATAAAAGTACTAAAACACAAACTGATATGAATATGAATTATAGATAAATACATACAAATTTCATTAATAAAAAGGACAAAAGCACGTAACAAAATGACTAAAACACTCAAATTAAAATGAAAACAAAGATATACAAATGAAAGCTAATTGAAAATATTAATACTAGTAGTATATAATACTAAAATGGCTTCTAAAATAGTAAAAAATAGTATCTAAAATACAAATAGAGTAATACAGTGTACACTATTTTTTTTGTGAACTCTTCCTTAAACTATTCTCATAATGTGCTTCCCACTTTTTAAGTACTGTTTTTATGGCCAGAATGAATTGTGCTGAGCTGGTCTCTGCTGTAATGGCCTTTAATCAAGGAAAGGTCCTCACTCAGCATGTCTGATGTACAAAGAAAGAAAGGTAGCTAGTTAAACTACATCTGAGTGATCAAGTGCATCAACAGGGCTTCAGCTAAATGAGCAAAAGGGCCATAGTATCCTCAGGGCCCGACATATGCTGGTGTCTGACAACCTTCATTATTTACTTTCATTGTAAATGGTGACTATATGATTGTCTGTCTTATATTTCCACTTTCCCTCCACCCCTCTAGATGGCGTCGACCAATGATACCCGTCATCAGACGCAGGTGCAGAAGGATGTAGCCGATCAGAATTTTGACTACATGTTCAAGCTCCTCATCATTGGTAACAGCAGCGTTGGAAAAACTAGTTTTCTGTTCCGTTACGCTGACAACTCCTTCACCTCTGCGTTCGTCAGCACGGTCGGCATCGACTTCAAAGTCAAAACTGTTTACCGCAATGAGAAACGAGTTAAACTGCAAATATGGGTGAGTTTGGAAAATGGGACATTGGAGTCATTTATATAACGTTAGTGAAAATGAGGAGGGTGAGTAGAATTTATACAAATATTTGTTCATTCAAGGTCTAGACTAATTTTATTGGTGTTTTGCAGAGAACAGTGTGCCATATTTTTAATACATTTATTTTTTGATTGTATTTTATTGTGGTATCAACTAAATTTTTAGGTTTACCTGCCCAATATGACAGCCAATCAGAATTCAGATTTTGATGGAGCGGACCCACGAAGGAGGAGAAAAACACGTAAAAATCGCAATTGGGCTGGTTTTGTTTTGCAGACCTGGCAACCCGGGCATTAACTCCCCATTCATTTTTCCCATAGGGTTTCTTTAAAGAGTTATAAGCCATAAACCAAACCAGCCAGCTACAAGGCGAATCACAACATTTGAAACTTTGATTTGAAGCAAAAAGTATTTTAAAATCAGACAAAAGTACAAGACTGTGTACTTAATGGCTTTGAGGGAAAGAAATGTCATCCCATGAAGCATTACGAGTGACATCGAATTAAAAAAAAAACTCTGTTAAACACAATTATTTAAAAATAGGTTGAAATAATGCAGGCTGATGGCGTTAGTAGGTCTATCTAGGTCAGGTAGGTCTATCTTAAAAGGTTTTAAAGTTAAAAATTCCCCTATGGAGAAAATGAATGGGATTTTTACTTCTTGGAACCCGACTGCTGCACTATATGAGACATTTGGTGCAATGCTTTTGGTTCCCAGAGCTAAAATGCATTTGTTGTCAGTTTGCAGTTCAGTGTGCGGTTACTTTGAATAAGTCTGTTATTATGTTTTTATTCTGTTAATCTGTAATTATTCATATTTCACAGTTTAAGCCAAAAATATATATATATGTGTCATTGCCAAAGTCTAGTGTTGTGAAAAGAGGATCTGCCAATGGTATGTCAGCATGATTAGTGATATCTTGGTCAAGATAATCTAGGTGAGGTGTGTGCCTGCAATGATGGTTAATGTTACAAAACATCCAGAATTACCCAAAGCAGATGGCCCCATCATTTGATGCATTATGTGTGGAGCGCGCACACACACACAGGGCCAAATCCATTTTGAGGGAACCTTTAGAAAACGAAAGCCATAAAATCTAATTAGTTGTGCTTTTTGACCGTCCAGACCAGCATGCATCTGCCTTCTGCTCTAAATCACTAATTGAATCAATACCAAGACAGGAAGTGGGTCCGAATATCAACTACCCACTGCCCAGTCCTGCCAAGAAATTATTTATGATCCAGTTATAGTCCAGAGTGTAGTTCTAAGTGAAATATACAGTTACATTCTGTAAATTCTGACGCTGTAATTTTAGTTGTTATTGTTGTGCGCCAGTTCGCAGCCGCAGACTTCCTCGACAGAGGAAGTGACAGCACTTTCTGTTGATAAAAGGAAGTGGGTGAGAACACCTCAGAGGTGATGAGTAGCATTTTCCCAGAATGCACTTGTGTGCCCACCATAGAACAACTCCGCTCTGCCTGCAGTGGTCTAAGATTGGCGAGAATAGAGCTTATAAAATTAGATTTTTACATACAAAACTAGTTTTGTTTGGCACCAGGACAGTGGTTGTTATGATATTTGGGATGTTTTTGGCACATTGTAATGTGGTTGCTAGGGTGTTCTAGGCAGTTGCTAGGGGGTTGTTTGATGGCCCAAGTCAATAGAGTCCACCATCAATCTATAAGATATTCAGCTTTCTTGAGTATTTGTTATTATTATTTTTTCATCCACGAAGTGAAAATTGTATGTTAGATTGATTAATAAAGCTGCAGAAAAATGGCATCATGTCAAGTCTGATGGCTGCTGATGGCACAGTCCCAATTGCAGTGGCGGCTCGTCGGGGGAGGCACAGCTTCCCCATAATTTTGAGGTGAAAATGGGAGGAGGATTAGGATTTAATGCTAATACAATTCACAATTCATTTCAGTTCATGTCTCAGAATGTGTATTTTTTGTTTGTAATTTCACAGCTGTAATACCATAACGTGAAAGTGCTGCTTTTCTATCGCGAATGTGCCGAATCTTTTGATGTAATTGCAACTGCTAATGATAGAGAAGGGTAGGGGGAGGCCGGGTGAGCGCTGAGCTCTCGTGCCTCCGTTGGTAAAAAAAATGAGCTAATCACCATCGAGTGTTCACTTTCAGCGCTGAGGAGTGTTGAGAAAAGAACACTTGCAAGGGAGGCTAGCCTCCAATAATAATAATAATAATAATAATAATCGGCAGGGATCCCAGACCAAAACCTCTGCCTCCCTACCTCCTACCCACGAGCCGCCACTGCCCAATTGTTATATCATATTACATTGATGCTTTATAATACATTAGATCAGAGGATTCCCTTCAGGATGCACATTTTACATTGGACATCAAGTGGCGACCCAATGCATGGGTGCATTTGTTTATCTATTTATTTCATTTACGGTATCAAAAATATTTACCGTACAAGTTTATTACACAAAAATTTAAATGCATTTGCAATGCATGCAAATGTGATTGACCTGAGATCCCATACTTAATGTAGTCTAAATATAGACCTTTCTTTAAAAAATTGATGCATACATTTATTTTGCTATCTTAACTACTGTATGCATGATTGTATGGTTATTTGCATTTTATTATTTGCTTTAAGCATTGCATTTGTTTCCGGCTGCACCTGTAGGGAAGCGTAGTGTAAAATCCTCTCTGATGGTGGAAAGCCACATCCCTCATTCCTACTATGGCTGTAGATTTGGTTTCGTATTCTGTAAGGTCCTCTACGGTTGTCAAGATCCAAGAGCGCAGGCCAAGCCGTGTGTGTGTGCGTGCGTGGTGTGTGTGTGTGTGGTGTATTTAAAGGGTGGGGAAGACACGGGGCCTTTTCTCTTGACTAAGTGTTTGGAGGTGTTTAGTTAATAATCAGTCATGTTTTATTGACTATATTGCTATAGCAATGAGAATGTGCAGTAGGAAGTAAACCAATGATGTTTGTGTCTCCAATACACAAGTTTGTTATTATATGTCCCACTAATAAGGTTAAAATAAGGCCTTAAAGTATTCAAATGTATTTATTAATTTTTTTATTTTTGAATAAATAGACAGTGAATGTAAATATTATGTTTAGTTAATTAATAATCATAGTTAATTAAAAAGTAAACTTTTTATTTAATTTATAATTTGTTTTTTTTACTACAATGAATTATCCATTCAAAATAATCAAATTAACAACATTCTTGTAAGGTTTTACTCTATAAGTTTATTTCAAGACCTCTTAAATGGTACAGGTGCAAATCCTCATTGTCCGAGCTTAAGGTCTTTTATAGTATATAATAGTTGATCTAATATTCTTTTGTTCCCACAACACAAAAAAACATGGAGATTTATGGCGTCCAGTGATTTTTATAAACACTTTGGACTATTTGGAGTATACCTTATTTGTGGAAAGTTATATGTGCATGTTCACATTTACATATTCTCTGTTTACTTAAAGGGCAGTAGGCAGAATGTAGATATGATTCACTTGTCTTTGTTGTGAAGTTAGCTGTTGTGTGTGTGTGTGTGTGTGTGTGTGTGTGTGTGTGTGTCGTTGTGGGTGTGGTGAGGTGTGAAGGAAGGTGGAAATCCGGATTCTCTGTTGAAAGAAGGGGCTGAGGCTTTTGTCAAGCTCCCATTAGTTTGAATTCGTCTCTTCCCCTAAAATACAATACATGCATATATACAAGCCTCTAACAGCTGCCCAAACCAATGGTTACCTACATAGGTGAGGTCACAGCATTCTAGATCAAGTCAAGGCTTTTCAGTATCATGGAAACTAATCAAATGTTGCCTAGTTACCACATTAACATGGCTGTTAAACTCTAAACCCCTGATTCTGTTTTGTTTGCATTGCATTTACTACAGAAGTTAGGCAGATTGTCAATTATTCAAGATATATTTACATTGACTTTGCTGGCAATGTGAAATTATCCAACATTGTCAATATTGCTGTGATTTTTAAACACACGTTTTGTTTAGCCAACAGGTTTCCTAAAGATGACTAGTTTTGTGATCCCTGTAGAAGACATTATTAAATACATAATTTACCTAATCAAAAATTGTTCAAAGTCCCTTTCTGGCATTTTACGTGTTTGAAAATTAAAATATGTGGAGGAAAATATTTACATGAAAATATTACAGTTTGCTAAATTAATATAGTGAAAGCTGTCTAGAAAACATTATTTTAAAATAGATATGATTTCTGAATTTTACTTGCATTAAACCTTGTGAATCTGTGTTTTTATTTTATTTTTTTTATTTTATAGATTTTGTTTTACATTTTTATATTACACTATTATTTTTGTTGCACTATTGTATCATTTTTTGTTGCACTTATGATGAATATAATGGTGAAATATCCCATTTATTTTAAGTCTTTCTGCATTCTTCTGGAATATTAGACTCTTCTAACAAGAAATAACAGCAACGAATCATTAAGAAAAATAACTCATGAAGTTGACGATAAAAGCATAAAGCAATGAACGCTTTCAGCAAACCATAGGGTTTCTGCTGCACAGTGTTTTAGGAAAAAATGCTTTTAGATGTGTGTGTGTGTGTGTTTATTGAACTAAAAGAATACTGAAAAGAGACATTGATGGCTGTATTTTCTTGTATGTTGTTCGTCAGGACACAGCAGGTCAGGAGAGGTACCGCACTATCACCACAGCGTACTACAGAGGGGCCATGGGCTTCCTGCTAATGTATGACATCACTAACCAAGAATCCTTCTACGCTGTGCAAGACTGGTGAGTTTACTTCCTTTCTTTAAAGTCCTAGAGTCAGATGCTAAATCCCAAAGTAAGACATCCTGCGATGACCCCAGGTAGTGAGAATGATTGAAAGGTCAAATGTTCCTTGTTAAAGTGCCACACATTTCATAATGGTCCCAAAGGGGGCGGACACGAGCACGTTTTGAGCATGTCAGTGTTGACTGTATTCATGTGTGTGTGTGTGTGTTCCAGGGCGACTCAGATTAAAACGTACTCATGGGACAACGCTCAGGTGATTTTGGTGGGGAACAAATGTGATCTGGAGGACGACAGACTGGTGTCCAGAGAAGACGGCCAGAGACTGGCTAATGAGCTAGGCATGTTACAGGACCATAAAAAAACATAATTCTCACACACACACACACACACACAAAAGCCTGTAAATGGAGACTTGAGCATGCACAGGCTCCAAACTTATCTTTTTTTGCAATCCCTGCCAAAAATATATATATATTTCTAATGGGCTATGAAAATTGTATTGTGGCATCTTAGTAGTAGCTATGTGCCATATTTATAATACTTTTATGGTCCTTTCTGGTCATTTTTGAGTTTTACAGACCCAGTGGCCTTGGATTTCTGTTATATAACATTGAGTTGCATGGATATTCTTCAAAAATTCACCTTTCTGTGTTTCACATAAAAAACAGGCTTGAAAGGACATTATGGGGAGAATAAAATTATTTACATTTGGAGAAAAATACTTGAAAGCTCCTCTCATTCAGTGCTGGCGAGTGCTCATGTGGACCTGTTCATGCTACATCACCCTCGAATTTCCTTTTGCGTCGAGCCTTATAGGACAAACATACAGGAATACTGTACGACATTTCAAAGTATTGGAAGAAATGGTGACTCCGGGTGTGAATGCATAGATATAGATATAATGCATCATGTAGTGTAGGGGGTATGAACTGTTGTTGTGATCGACCAAGTGGATTTTTTGATGGCCTGATATCAATTAGTGTGGTGATGTGCATTATATAAATATATATGAATATCACACTATTCATTTAAGATAGCATTCATCCCCTTTCTGTACTAATTGTATAGTTGTTTTACATATTTACCACAAAAAACTGTTTCGCAATCAATTTGAAAAAAAATACTTTGATTAAAAGAATGTGAAAAAACCGTTACAAAACTTTGAACATAACACACGCATGACCCCTCTCTACTATTTTCAACCCCTTTACTTGATAGAGAATATGATTTGTCACAAGCTGGATGCACAACGAAGGTCATGGTGTTAAATATTATTTGACCTAGAGAGTGTGTAATTGATTAAAAAGTGTAGATCTGATGTCTTTGAAATAGTATTATCGTATGGCATTTCAGTAACTGTTAAAAAGGCCAGTAAAATAATGGAAAGATTAGCGTGTGCTGTCCAAATAAAAGCCCACTTCTAGGCCAATGAAAAAGCTGATCAAAATGTCATTTAATAATATAGCAGAAAAAGTATTTACATATCAATTGTGGCCCCAGACAATATTGGCAGTGTTGTTAATGATCGAATGGCCCTAATTATGTGAAGAATGTGTTTATTCTGCTGCTAAAAAAATTGCTTGGGGTTAGTAAATGATACAATTTTATTTAAATACAATTTTTGTCACATTTCATACTTATAGTGTGTGTGTGTGTGTACTGGTTTATATATCCTGGTGGGGACTTAAACCTGACTACACACAGACTCATGCTTGTGTCATGGTGGGGACCTAAATTGGGGTCCCCACGGGTACAAAAGCTTATAAACCATACAGAATTAAGTTTTTTGAAAATCTAAAAATGCAGAAAGTTTCCTGTGAGGGGTAGGGTTGGTGTAGGGCAATATAATATATGATCTGTACAGTAGAAAAACCATTACGCCTATGGAGAGTTGCCACAAGGATAGCTGACCAGACGTGTGTGTGTGTGTGTATATATATAAACTCTTTCTCTGCTGTCTTTTTGCAGGCTTCCAGTTTTTCGAGGCCAGTGCAAAGGATAACATAAACGTCAAGCAGGTGTTTGAGCGGCTGGTTGACATCATCTGTGACAAAATGAACGAGAGCTTGGATGGAGACCCGAGCATGTTAACCAATCACAAAGTCCTGAGTCTGCAAGACACGCCCCCTGATGAACAGAGCGGCTGTGGATGTTAATGATCATCTCTCAACAAACACTCATACTTGAAGGCAAACATTCACACACATGCACTCACTCAGTCCCTCTCTCTCTTACACACATGTACACCAGAAGAGAGACTCTTTCACAAGTGTACTGCCAATGTATAGGATGAAATGCCAACCAAACAGTAAGAATATGGCATAAGCCCCTTAAAATGAATAATTTTAGTTACATAAACAGGCCCCTCAGGGATTGAATGAAATGGGATGGGTTTATCTCAGTGTGATGTGTGGCTGCCAGTACACTGAACTGTGATATCATGATGAGAACAGCCGGGAAAATACTGCATGAAACTGCAGGAATCAGAAATTCACATGCCAAAGTCTCAGCTTTTTAGGAAAGTTTCAAACTACTCCAGTGTTTGTTTACAACATGCTCAGATAAAATGCGTCTGGTTGTCATTGTGCAGTAGCTTTGAAATTTATACTGATTATTTTAATGGATGCAAGATGGATGCATGTTTTACTTCAATATAGGTGATAAAACATTTTAGGACTGCTCTGGAAGTATCCAGTCCATATGATTGTCAGTCTAGTTTTTGTTACTTGTTTCAAAGTATGTCCTTAATTCAGATTATATTTGTCCTTGCCATTTGCTTTGAACGCAATAAATTTGCTTCCCTGTGGACACTAAAGGAGTATTAATATAATGTATATATATTGTGTGTGTGTGTGGGATTAAGGCTTTATATAATATAGAACAATATAGTTATTTAAAAATATAAGTGGGGTGGTTTAACTTTGAACAGCTAGACTAGTATTATATATTATATAATATATGAAAAATATATTTATATTTATTTTTTAAAATACATTTAAAAAATATGTGTTTGTGTATGTATATACACACACACACTACCAGTCAAACGTTTTTGAACAGTAAAAATCACTTTTAAAAATCACTTTTTTTAAATATAGTATCGGCCCTTGTTGGGGACGTGCGCTTTCCCTTTTTTTAACTGTTAAAAAAGACATTTGTTTGTGGTCATTGTGCGTGGTACATTATTTCCTTTTGCATGAACCTTGTACACTTGTGAGGATGTGAGCTTTTAGCACCTCTAGAAGAACCTTGTGTAGGTGGGAAATGCACAGCATCAAAAATAAAAGCACGACCACATTTTCTAAGGGTGGATGTGGAGGGAACATTTAAGAGGAACCAAAACATACACATCTTTGCCAGAATCACTTCTCCTCTCTGGAACTGCTTGATACCGCTGCTGATCTGTCAGGACGCATCCCACTGGTGTGAGTATGTCTTTCTGCCTGTACCAAAGTTTGGATACTATAAGGTGCAAGTTCCTCAAATGAGAGTTCCCTTGACACAAATGAAATTTCTTTGAGTGGATTTGACAGGCATTTAAAACGATACGCCGTTTCCGTTCAGATCAAATCACAACAACGGATGAAACAGTTTCGGCGTGAAGCGGCTGACACAGAACAGCATACGCTGTTTACCTCCAGCGGATATTCTCCAAAATGGCGCTACAGGGTGACGCGGAGGAGACGAATTGTGAATAAGTCGGTATTATTTTCTTGCTACACAAAAAGTATGATTCGTAGCTTGCTAATGCTGCTTTTTAACCAATGATGTCAACAAGAGGATTTTACAGATTCCTGCACGTCTCTGGACTGGGAAACATTTCCGTGATTGCTGTCTATGGCAGGGTCAGAAGCTCTCAGCTTCCATCAAAAATATCTTAATTTGTGTTCTGAAGATGAACGAAGGTCTTACGGGTTTGAAACGACACAAGGGTGAGTAATTAATAACAGAATTTTCATTTTTGGGTGAACTATCCCTTTAAAGAAATCCAAAAATTCTGGCATAATTTACTCTTCAAAAGAAGATATTTTGGATGTGGGGGGACAACAAAAAAAAACAAAAATAAAACCAAAACTTGACGCCATAGTATGGAAAAAAATGACTACAAGTCGATGGCTACTGTCCGCTGTTACCAACATTCTTCAAAATATCTCTTTTTGTGCTCAACAGAAGAAAAACTCATAAAGGAGTAAATGATGACAGAATTAGCTTTAATACAACGTACAAAGTTTGTCTTGACACACTTTTCTAGTTTTAACTGACATCTCTTTTTACCACAGATTAAAAACAGCAACAGCATGAAGGTGACAAGATGTCAAATATAAAATTCTCAAATTCCTTGACATAAAATGCAAAATATACTGCCTGTTTTAATTTGTCTGTTCTTTTTCACTTTCGTTTCAGTTTTCATCATTGTACTCATCATCATCTTCATCCTCCAGCTGATCGCTGCAGCGTTTTTCCTCCACCCAAATTCGGTGGTAAGAGCAAAATGAGATCTAATTTTCAAGGATTGCTTGCAAAATGTTATTCGTTGTGGAGAACAGACTTAGGGGTTATTGCATCTAAAGTCTTCATATGTATGTATGTGTATATATATATATATACAATTTATGATTTTTTTGATGGTTTTGACACTTAAAAATATAAACCATTTAAAAATATTATTACTTCTTTTAGATATGCTGTTAGGCCAGAGGACGAGGGTTTTTTACAGATATTCAAACATTTGATCAAAATATAACCAGTTTCCATCTTTATTAATTCAAATTAATCAGTTTTAAATTATAACAATTTTTAATTATGTTTTTAACTCATTTTGATCAAGACAAGACATTTAAATGTAAAAATTTTTGTAAAAGGATTCAATTATTAACCAGAAATTAACCCTCAGCCAACCAACCTTGCTTTTCTGGTCACCAGAAAGAAAATTCATTGAGCAGCTTAGAGGTCAAATTCGTTGAAAGTCTTCAGAAGAACTATAAACAAGACTCATCGATCACTGGCATATGGGATGAAACTATGAACAAGGTAAGACTAGCCTTCATGTCAGCTGAGTTCCTTCTAATAAATATTACACTTTTTAAATGAATTTTAGGTGAAATGCTGTGGATACAAAGGCTATGATGACTTCACAAATTCCACTTTCGTAAAGAAGAACTCGTACTATCCCACACAATGCTGCGGTAAAGATTCAAAAACAGATTCAAATTCAAAATGTGTTAAAGAAGAAGCTGTGAAAGAGGTACTGCCTCACTGTGACCAAAAATAAAGCAAAAAGATTATGAATACATATTTTCATGATACATTCATTTCGTTCCTGTTATAGAAAGTGAAGGGCTGCGTTCATGTGCTGTTGGACGAAAATGTACCCGTGGCTGGAGCTTTGTCCTTTCTGATCGGCATTCTAGAGGTAATATGTGACCCTTGAAGTACTTTTCTCACAGTAAAAAAACCAGCAGCTGCGGCAGCAACTTGATTTAATTCACTGACATGCATAATCAACAACACGACAGCTGTTCAACTTTAATAACCATAATTAATAAACCTGATAATGAAGTCATAAAACATTTCTGTGAGTAAATCCTGTTGTGGAATCATTAAAAGCTGGAAAACTGAAATAATAGTTTTATTCAATTATATTAACTTAATCACATTTACATTTAATCATTTAGCAGACGCTTTTATCCAAAGCGACTTACAAATGAGAAGAGCAAATAAAAGCAATTCAGACCAATAGCAGGGCAACAGTATACAAGTGCTGTAACTAGACTCAGTTAGTCTTATCAGAATTCTTTCTGTTTCTATAATACGAATACAAGCTTCTGCTTTGATATTTGACCAAAACCTTCATTTCTGTTGTAAACTATAGAATATGACTGCATAGCTTTATTTGCTGTATGTTGTTTCTTTTTTATATTGCACTTATGGATCTAAAAGCACCAGAAATATTACAATGCTGCAATACTGCCCACATGAGGATCATTTCCATCATTGCAGTTTGGATCACTATCAAACCTAATTATCATCTGAACGCTATTATTCCTATTCATAAGAACATTGCCTGTGTCATATTTATTCTTTCAATTATTGTTTATATATATTTATACATTATGTGTGTGTGTGTTCAAATGAGAAGTTTCCACATGTTGCTATTTTATCTAGACATTAACTTTTTCAAGAAACTAGAAAAAAAATAGATCGATCTCAGTGCTGATTATCAATGTTCTGTCACATGATTACTTTATCATACCATTCATTTTCAGAAGAATCTAAAAATACAGTTTAAAAATGTCAAATAATCTTCAGACAAGAGCATCCACACTTTCTGATTGCATGTATTAATATAAAATAATATAACGTGATCATGATGCTCAATGTGGGGAAGAAAACTATTCCAGGTGTATTTGGTCACTCTTTGACCTTACTTCCTGACCCTGTGACCTCTGACCCTACACACTGACATTGAATTTGAGCATTAGAGGGCAGCCACTGAGAATCTGCCAGCATCTGCTTGCTTTCTGAATTCTCTGGGAATATCGAGACTTCAAGCGATGGGACAGTCAGTAAAGATACTGCTTCTGCTTTGCTATTGGTCGGTTGGGGTTTTGGGGTCATGACCTTTGCCGGGTCACTGATAGGCTGAAAAGAGAAGAAGTCGGGTACAGAGCGGTTGGTGGCGCTTGAGGAACAGAACTGAGACTTGATTCGGCCCAGAGCAAGAGAAGGACTCCTTCCTGCGGACGCCTGCGCTGTGGGTGGTGGGATTTTGGGCACTAGTGACTCTTTTTCCATCAATTTCTCGTCTTTCTCTTCATCTTTTCCATCTCTCTCAGCTTGCTTGTGGAACTCCACATCGGACAGCGGAGGACAGGTGCTGATGAGTGCTCCACAGCTGCAGATGGTGCTCTGAGTGGTGTCCAGCCCGAGTCCAGAAGGCATGGATCCGGCCGTCCCCGCGCTCCTCCCCAGGCTCTTCTCTTCCTCGTCCTCCACGTCGGAGAAGGACGCGTCCGAGCTGACGGAACGTGTCAAACGCTGCAGCTGGGCGGAGGTGCGCCGTAAGGCTCCGCCAATAAAGCCTGTGGGAGACGGGGCGGAGCCCAGGAGCCGGTTAAAGAGGGCGAGGTTGTGATTCCGTGTCACAGATTCCTCCAAGTTTTCAGCAATCTCCTCCAGAGGCTGGAAATGCATGTCCTCTTTGGGGATTCTAGGGATTTGAAATGGCCAAAAAAAAGGAAGTTATTTATTTTTCACTTCAGCAATCATTTCAGAACATTAACATTGTTTCAAAGAAATCCACTACAGATGTTTCTAAAAGAAGTCTCTCACTAAGGCTGCATTTAAATAACATTTATTTTTAAACTAATTTTAAATAAGTTTTCTATTTGAATACATTTTAAAATGTAATTTATTCCTGTGATGCAGTCTTCAGTGTCACATGATCCTTCAGAAATTATTCTAATATGCTGATTTGCTGCTCAAGAAAATTTATTATAAGTATCATCAATAATAATTATTATGATTATTATTGAAGGGTTGTACGCTGAAATGTTTTGTAGACAGAGATATATTTTTTTGTGACATGTTTATTTATAGATATCTATCTATATATATCTAAAATCTATATATATGAATATATATATTATAGTATATATAGATAAGATATATACCCATACTGTAAGGACTATAAAAGTTCAAAAGAACAGCATTTTTGGTTTTATCTTTTGTCCACGTGAAAAGTCTTCAGGTGAATTGTGATCAATGTAAGCACTTGCTGAAAAACGATTCATTTCTTCAAAAAAAATTATTGGACTATAGTGTCGTTCGCCAAAAAAAAATGTAATATGTAAAATGTAACTAGCTTATCAAGTTTGTTTTCCAAAAAACTTGTTTTTTCCCAAATTCATTTATACATATTAACATTATAATCTCATGTGTGTGTGTGGTGTATAGTAAGTAATATATATATACTATATATATATATATATATGTGATTTGAATCTTTCTTGTTTTTTTTACAGATTGGCTTGTTTGCAGTTGAGATGAAGTGCACAGTAAACTGTCTGGTCTGAAAAGATCAGTGGATTTGTGTTAGGTGAGCACTGACGCCATGTCGAAGGTGGAGCCCTGGAAAGAGGGTTTGCGCAGCACAAAGAGTGTAGCGGCTGTGTACGGCGGACGAGGATTTGAATCATTCCAGTAACGATCTCTCTCCATCATGGGCAAATCTCCATACATCTCATCCACCGCCATCATAGACACCTTTCAAACACACATACAGAGAGAACAGCTCAGTCATGTGAACAAACGAGTGTGTGTTTCTTGACAATGAAAGACAATTAGAATATAGGATTTGATATACTGTAAATGGCAAATAGCACCTGGAAGTTTCTATCAATCAACCAGTTGGTCTCAAAGTCATCATCATCCTCTCCAAATGGATTTATGAGCTGCTCTGCCACCTGATAAATAATTACACAATGAAACAAACAAACATTAATGATTGAAAAAAAATGGCTAATATTGATACAATTTGTCATGGAATGATACATCTGGGTTCTTGTTTTATAGTAACATTTACACTTGTGGGCGGGATCATATATGAAGAGGGAGGGGCATCTTAATTCACGTTTAAATCAAAGCAGGGATCCTGATTCCTCACCTTTAACCAGCCAGCATAGAAAAAGAATTGCAGAAGGGTAAAGATGGGGATGTAAAGGTCAAGGTCGTGACCCGGATAACCCTGACTTGGGTCCAGAAACTGACGACCAATCAGACACACCAGGAAGAAACTGTACACCGCCAGAGTCACAACCTGAAATGGACAAGACTATCTGTTCATATTTACCACAAAAACACATTCAGTCTCTCGTCTTAAGCATGGATCTGACCTGCGTGTAGACCAACGGTATGCTGATCATGTCATAGTGAAAAAGCATGCTGCACCTCCCTCTGAAATCGTTCAGCTCCTAGAAAACAACACAAAAGACAGAAAACAAAAGCAACACTAGATATCAGATCTTTTCAAATGAATTAACTACAGTGTTTTTACTCTTATAAATAGTCATGTAAAACCTCTAAAAGCCTTTTGCATGTATTTACCTCCAACAGAAGTTTATAAGTATTGTCATCTTTGATTCTGCCCTCACAGCGGGCGACTGCAGCCAGGTTCGTGAACCACACACATGGGATCCAGTACTTATTATAGGGTGAGTGTAAACTCTCAAACTTCTTACGCTCTTCTCTTGTCATAAAACCTGGAAAGAGAGAGACATTTCTCAGTGTCTTCTATGGAAGTCAAAAAATTTCAGATTTTATTCCTCACAATTTTATACCTCGTAATTTTGAGTTTTTTTTTCTTTCTGAATTGTGAGTTTATAATGCTCAACTCTGATTTAATTTCTTGCAATTCTGAGTTTATATTTAGCATTTACATTATTCTCACAATTCAGACTTTTCCCCCAGAATTAGGAGTTTCTATCGCAGCGTTTACATTTCACAATTCAATTTTTTTTTCCTCTGAAATTAAATCTCTTTTAAGGGGCGCCTAATGTCATGGATAAAAAAAAGATCTGTCGATATCACAAAATGCATGATTTCATTCAAGATTTAAACTTAAAATTGTGGGGAAAGTCAAAATTGTATCTTGAATTTCAGATTTTTTTTTCAGTTATGAGTTGACATATTGCAGTTCTGCCTTTTTTCCTCAGAACTGTGAGTGCATAACACAAACTCAAGATTGTGAGAAACTCAAGAGTTGTTACAAACTCACAATTCTTCGAAAGTCCATTGTGAGATGTAAACTCACAATTCTGAGTAAAAGTCTGAAGTGCGAGAAGTTAACTCAAAATAAAGTCAGAATTGTTTAAACTGGCATCGGACTTAACATTGATTCAATTTTTTTTTTTTTTTCATGGAATTGCAAGTTTAGAACACAAGTTTAGAAAAACAATAGAGGAAAAGAGGTCAGAATTAAAAAAAAAGTAACTCAAAATTCTGAGAGAAAAAAAATAATATGTAAATCAGCATTTAGAAGGACAGATATAAGATATAATCTCAAATTTGTGAGAAATAATTTAGAATTGTGAAATAAGATGCGATTGTCATTTATTATTTTTATTCCATAAGTTCCATTACACCATCACAGTTAAATTGGTGTATAACAAACAGTACTTCTGCTGCATATTATAAAGTATGTTTTTTTTTTTTTTATTTCTTTTTTTTTTTTTTTTTTTTTTTTTTTTTTTTCTTTTTTTTTTTTTTTTTTTTTTTTGTTTTTTTTTTTTTTTTTTTTTTTTTTTTTTTTTTTTTTTTTTTTTTTTTTTTTTTTTTTTTTTTTTTTTTTTTATTTTTTTTTTTTTTTTTTTTATTTTTTTTTTTTTTTTTTTTTTTCTTTTTTTTTTTCTGGCATGACTTTAAGAGAAAGTTGAGAAAGTTGCCTTGCCACTTGTTTTAGATGGTTGCTAGGGCATTGTTTGGAGGTTTTGGTTTGTTGCTATGTAGTTGCTAGGCTGTTGCAGTTACTAGTGTGTTGTAAACTCACTGTACCTGCTTCCACGACGTGATCCATCGTAGGGAATCTCTTGAAGACGGCGGTGCTGACGGAGCGCAGGATCAGGAGCGCGGACAGACTGGCGTAGCGCATCAGTGTGCGGCGCAGCAGCCTGCCGTGCTCATCCCCGCCCTGCACACCCCCGGAGAGCGTGCACATGATCCTGTCCGGCAGCGGGATGGAGGTGTACTGACTCCACCAGCGGTTCACTATTAATGTCACGTAAAACCCTGTGTGTAACATAAAACAAAAACATGCTTTCTTGGAAATAATGTCATTGAAATCCTTTTTTTTGTTTTTTTTTTTAAGTGCCCCTATTTATGCCATTTCCCCATTGCTTTCATGCAGTGTGGAATGTAGCTGTATGTGAATGTAAACGATCTGCAAAGTTGTAAAGCTGAAAGTGCACGATAAATAAAGTTATTGTCTCCCCAAATAAAGAATAGACTCTGAACAGCTGAAACGAGTCGTTAGTCATTCGAATCCCACTTCCGTGACGGCTACACGTCACAGGGTAACACATTTGCATAATGCCCGCCTATGTTCTACCTTGGCCATGAACAACTTGACTCCGCCCACAAACACGTCATTTTACTGACGACAACTTCTAGTCTAGGGTGAGTTCAGGCGGGATTCACAAAGTGCTTGCTGGGAAAGATGGATCAGTATCCTGTTTATTGACCAGTTGCTCCAAGGAATCACAACGTAAGTTGATTAAAAAAAATAGGATAGAAGCGTTCAAAATACAGAACACTGAAATAGGCGTTATCAGTTTTCGATCCCCTTTCACCGAGACGCACTGTGGGCGGAGACCAATCAAACAGACTAGACATCTGACCAAGCGGATAAGGAGGGGTTAGAAGCGGGGAAATTGCTTTTGAACGCTTCAAACTAATCTTTGGAATCAAGACAATGAGGTGATATTACATGCATATTTTGAGAAAACAAAAGCATTTTTTGACCTTGCATGCATGTAATCCTATTGTAGGAGACAACAAAAACAATATTAGGAACCGTAACTGTCAGACTAGGGGAACTATTGACATCAAAATTACTTATTATTGTGGGGAAAACAACATGACAAATAGCATGAGAATTTTCTGTTGTCGTTGGTTGTATTAGCCCGTTTGTCTCATAAAATACTAATTTACACTACCTTTAAAAGTTTGTGGTCAGAGATGGTTTGTTTTTAAAAATATGAATCGTTTATCAGCAAGGCCGCCCTTAAAATTGAGTAAATGTAAGTTAATGTTTACAAAACAAAACTTTTTTATTCGAATGAACGTTGTTTTTTGAACTTTCTATTATCAAAAGAATTCTGAAAAAAACCCATCAGGATTTAACACTGAAGACGGGAATGATGCGGAAAATAAGCTTTGCAACCAGAAGCATAATATTGTAACGTCCATTCATATAGAAAAATAGTAATCTTGAATGGTACTATAATAGTTCACAATAGTACAGTATTTTGGACTAATTAAATGCTGCCTGGTGGCATAAGAGTGTAAGTTAAAACAAAGTATGGTTATTCAACAATCAAAACAATAAGTACTGTTGTGAATTGATATCGAATTTAGTGGTAGCTTGTCCACGGGAGTGTGTACCCGAATACGAAGGACATTGGGAGAGGGACTGGCGTAGTGGTTGCCTAAAGGAAAGCTTTTCAAGTATCTCTTCTGATCGTCACAAGAAGAAATCTTGGGAATAGAACAAAAGGCAGTAAGTAACTAACTCCCAATCAAAGCATCAGATGAGGCCGGACACAGAACACACAGTATGTGTGCTGCTGCCGGTACATGGCGAAGAAAGCCAGAACCTCTTTGTACCGACTTTGTAGATGCTTACCTTCCAGGCAACAGCAGTTGGAGAAGCAGCAGCGGTTGCATGGCACTATGGACGGGGTGAAGTGACGGGAATAACGCACAATCAAACTCAACGGGTCACAGATTATGAGGAAAAAACAAGCACCCGAAGAGAGATGAAATGCACGTCAGGTCTCTAACGGTAGCGTCAAGATACCATTTGTTTTTATAGGCTTATAAAGTAATTAATATAGAACAGTATTTTATAGGATTTATTTATATTTTAAAAAAAAAACAAAAAAAAACACAAAGGGAAAGCAAGGAAGGGGAAAGAAAATGACTTTTGTAATAATGAAAATAATATAATGCTGAACAGATCAGTAGTTCTTTCTCATTCATATGAACAAATTTAAATAAAAGTTGTCATTTTGTTTATGTTTGTTTGTTTTTTTAATCGTCTACGAAACGGTGTCTCATTAACATGTGTCAACAATGCTAGATGATCAAATGATAAATTTTTCGTTTTTATTTCCTTTGATTATAAAGAACATTTTGTTCTCAATATAAACTGCCGTTCAGCAAATGTACTAAAACTAATATTATGGGTCCATTTAGGGGAACCACATCAAATGAACTACAAAAGTGATTATATATACACAGGAATATGTAATGCATTTACTTTAATTTTTAAATAACTTCTGTTTCAAATTGGGGTAAAACTGAATGCTCCATCGTCCTTCAGTGTAACATGTGCAATGAAAAAACTGATTTAAAAATGAAACAACATACTTATTCTCACCTGTACTTATTAAAATAGATAAAAGAAAAAGTGATCATTCTAAGTTGTATTATATTTTAAATGATTAAAAGCTTCTTGCTGACAAATGGGTCAAACCTAGTGGTTTAAAGGATGGGGAAAGACTGGTAAAGATTTAAGAAAGAAATTAATTAGTATTTTGGGGCTGTATTTTAGAGTCTTTTAATGATGTATAATGATTCTTATTATAAATATGCTTGACAAGATTTTTGGGTGTATATATATATACAGTATATATACATATATGAAGAGATGTTGGTACATTTAAAGATACATAAATGACAAATAATACATAAAATATAAATACACATCTCTATATAGTTGGGGAAGTCTTTTTGAGTTTTTATATAATTGGCTGAGGATGGCATAAAACTAAGTCTAGTGCATATGTGATATCCTGCTGTGGATCTCATGGGACAAGCGCTTTGTCATCTAAAATACAGAGGCAGGTAAATGTGGGCATATACGCATAGTTCCAGAAAAACATGCTGATCTGCCACAGGTGTTTATTTTTCCATGAGATTTCATGTGCTCTAAACAATTACGCACAAGAAAAAACTTTTCTGCCATAGTCTGTTATTCAGTTACAATACTGTTCCCTTAGTATTGTATTTGCACTAAATGAATTTATTCAATAAACTTTGTCAACCCAATTATTAAATGTAACTACAAGTGTTCTTACCTTTTCTCCCCAGACTCAGAGGAATCAAATATTTCACCAGATGTTGAGGAGGTGCATGTTTCGTCCAGACAGGCATTCATTCATTATGTTCTGCCAGGAGCTTGAGGTCAAACGCACCTCCTTCATGAGGAGGTGGGACTATCATCTCTGTATCCTCCTAGACTCATCCAGATCTAAGATAAAGAGCAAATGCCACATACAAACACACTATCTCATCTCTACAAAAACTCAGCTTACAAAAATGCAACTGTATGTGTGAATGTGCAGAGGAGGGCGGGACGAGTTGTCACAGGGGCTTTGACTTAGTAACAATGAAGCTCAATTGCACAAATTTATTTACTCTAGCAGTTTTTTTTTTAAAGATAGTGTTGAAAACTATTTTAAAGTAGGACAATTTTTCTTAAATTATGCCCTCCAAATGAAAAAGTGTTTTATTATTATTTATATATTATTTATTTATATGTAACACGGTTATGTATAAAATTAAAGGTAATTTTCCATGTTCAAAAGTGTCATATTTTTGTATGTGGTTAATTTATAAGATTATTAAACAGGAACCAAACCAAGTTGATCTTTTTGTTAACTTTCAGGTTTGTAGCTTTCTAATGGTATCGAACTTGACATATGATTAAAAAGCCTCTAACCCTCAATTATACACCTATTTTAAATATAGTGTGGAAGCGTTATTTATTTTTTTAAACTTTTTAATTATTTCATGTTTCAAACAAAGTGTTGTGGGCGGTGTGGTAGTGAATTATGTCTTAAAAATTAAAATGTTTAATTATCTTATAGTGTTATATATATTAATTTATTTCTTTGTTACCTTTGGGGTAACAGGTAAAATTTTTTTTTTTTCTTTTTTCCAAAAGTTGTCTCGTGTTATTATTTTACAGGCCAAACCAACGTTTTGAATGTTTGTGATTTTTTTTTTTGTTTATCTTTGTTTCATTAATTGTTATAATTGTTTCACGGTTTAATTTTACAATTTCAGCCTCTAAAATATTTTAAATACGTATTTGTGCAACTTTATTTTTAATGTTACATACGTAAGCCTATTTTTCTCAAAAACTGACAATGCAGCACTTTTCTTGTGACGTTTCACGTATGCCAGATGAACGTTTTTCAAAGTAAAATTGGAGGAAATAATCAATAACATGTTGTAGCAAGACAAACTATTTATCTATAAGCAAAATGAACTTCAAAAATATATCTACTCGATATTCACTACACTGAAAGTGTGACAACTAACCCCGGCCGTCTCCCCCTATATTCTTTGGTGTTGCTACTGCATAAAGACAGCAATTACATAGCGCTCTTTGATGTGGTAAATGTCCATTGCGTTGGCCCAGCGGTGCGTGGAGCGGCCCGGGAGCCGCAGGACAAATCCGTGCAGCGAGGAGAGCCGAGCTCGTTAGTGAAGACTCCCACTGCGCCTCACCGACCTGATGGATGGAGAGCGACAGTCAGGCATTTCACACAGGCTCAACCAAACCGCACACTGTCAAGAAGCTAAACACTAATGCAGTAATGCTGAATATAGATTCCTCTTACCATAATGCAGGTCAATGATCCTTCTGAATTTATGTAACACGTTAACAACAACATCACAAATAGGAGCAGATAGTCCACCTGTTCTCTCTTGTAATCTTCTGAATACCTGAGTCATAAAGGCATTGTTCCGGCGCTGTGGGGGTCTTGTTTGTCCCCGGTTAGGGTCACGGATGAAAGGTAGCCTCTGAATCTCTGCAAAATACAGAAAACGTGCCAACGCGTGCCTCTAGACTGAACTCTTGAGGGTTTAGTGCTAAAGGGGCAAACTCTTCACTCCAGAATGAAATACTGACTTACTGAAAAACATCTTAGTGGAAAACATCCTCCAGATTAAACTATTAAAATAAAGGTTCCAAAAGGCCGATTTTGTAGCGATGCAATTGAACCATTCCGGGTCCTCCAAAGAAGCTTTCAGGGAACAGTTCTTAAAAGAACTTTTTTTTTACTTTAAAGAACATTTTGTGCTTTGAAAAGGTTTTATGGATATTAAAAGCTCTTTATGGAACAATCAATAAAAACCTTTATTTCTAAGAGAATGATATAGACATTCTTAACGTGGGATTAAACATAAGGTAAGAGTGTCCAAGCTGCTGTTTTCTATATAATGAAAGTCAAAGACCAGTGGTATGGCTACTACTGCTGAAAACCTTTCCTTTTATTCTTAAAGGAAGAAAGACATTTATATTGGTTTCCAACAGCATGAATTCTCATTTTGAGTAAACTGTTCCTTTAAAAATCTAACAAACGTTTGGGGTCAGGAAGATTTTTTTATTCATTTATCTTGAAATAAATTCATATACTCTATTGAGCAAGAACACATTGAATTGATCAAAAGTGAGATAAAAGATATTTAAAATCTTAAATAACAAATCAAAGGAATTTGTAAAAGAATAAATAATAATAGTAATGTGGTATGCATCTGGCACAAAAGATTTATGTACAGATTTGTGCAGTATAAATAAAAATATGTATTATATGTAGTAGTCAACATTTGAAGTGGATCAAAAAAGTTGATCAAAGTTGTCCTAAGACAAGAACGGGTATTGTTTTGGTTTTAGGACAACTTTGATGAACGGTTTTGATCCACTTCAAATGTTGACTACTGTATACATAATACATGAGAGAGAGGCAATAACTAGTTATTAAGAAATGAATTACAGAAGACCGGTGGTAATCTCTGTGTTAGCTGTTTAGGCTGGAGATGGCATGAGGGAAAAACAGTTTTTATGCCTAGATGTTCTCCTAGATGTGCACAGAGATCTGTAACGTCTGCCAGCAAACAGGTTGTGGCTGGGTTTTGAGTTGTACAGGTCCTGAAGGTTGGGCAGGAGCACACCAATTATCCGTTCAGTTGTCCTAACAGTCTTCTTATATCTGATTTGCTGGCTGACCCAAACCAGACAGTTACAGGAGAGCACAGAATGACTCAATAACAGTAAAACTGTGTCATCTGCGCCTCAAACTCTTGTCTGTAAGCAGCCTCGTCTCTATCCTGGATGAGACCGATGACTGTGGTGTCATCTGCAAACTTCAGGAGCTTGACAGCGGGGTCATTAGTGGTGCAGTCATTGGTGTAGAGGGAGAAGAAAAAAAGCAGTGGGGAGAGCACACCCTGGTCTCCCAGTCTGATGGTTGGGTGTTTTACATATTTTCCCCCCCTTCACTAGCTGCTGCCTGTCCTGTCAGAGCTGGTGATCCACTGACAGATGGAGGTGAGTACAGAGAGCTGTGTCAGTTTAAGCAGGAGGGTATACAGGATGATGGTGTTGAAAGCTGAGCTGAAGTCCACAACTTATCCTTGCAGAAGTCCCTGATTTGTCCAGATGTAGTGCAGTCCATTGTTGACTGCATCAACCACAGACCTGTTTGCTCGGTAAGCAAACTTCAGGGGGTCCAGTAATGTTCTTTAAGTAGGCCAACACCAGTCTCTCAAGACAGGTCGAGAGTCATTTAATCTCTGTATTGATGGAAAACTGTTTTTTCAGCTTTTCTTATCTCCCTATTCAGTGTATTTGGCCCATTTGTACAAGGATCTTTTAAAAAATTTGCTTCCACAAAAATATTAAACAACTGTTTTCAAAATATTTTTTTCTTGAGCAGCAAATTAGAATGATTCCTGAAGGATTCCTTATAAAAAGATAATTATCATGGAAAACAGTCATTTTAAATTTGAACAACATTTTACAATATTACAGTTTTTACTGCATTCAATCTGGGGTCACAAGAGATGACAGTTCAACCAAATGCAGCCTTGTTGAACAAAGGTCTTCTTTCAAAAACATGTCAAATCTTACCGACTCCAGACTTTTGAACGGTAAAATTCCACTCATTACCATTAACAAGTTCTACTAAACTCAAGATGTTGTTTAGATGTGATGGTAAATATTTTAGCCTTGGTAGACACAAAATATTTCTATTCACATAAATAACTGAACAGAAACACCTGCTGCAGTAGATGGAGGATAGGGTTTTATTTGCTTTGAAACTTAGTGTGCTTCTACAAAAAGAAGCCAAATTTGGAAAGGCAGTAACAAGATAAAAGAGAATGAAGAATCTTTAGCAAAACTGACTAATAACTGATAAAAGATTCAAATCTTTCGGTCCGATACACTGTCAGGTTTGTGAGTTCTTGTCCATGGTTTTCATGAACTAAGGAGCCCACTGCTTCATGCTGTGAAATCACAGGATGATAAAAGCAGGAAAACACACTTAACCAGCGCAGTATAGTACTGTGTAATAGTGGTCTCAGCTGACAGGTTGCAGTGTTTGTGTGGCGGGTTTAAATGAGCTTCTGATCTCCTTGTAGGGGGTGTGTGTGTTCCTGTGTTTTGATGCATGCAGACATTACTGCCAAATGATAAGAAGAACAGAAGTGAGAGGAAGAACAAGACATCTCTCAAATAAAAAGATTTGAATGGAAATTATCTTAGTCATTACAAGTCTATATAAATACAATCACTTTAACTGCAAAAATTAAATTTGATAAATTGAATCACAATGTTTATACACAGTAATTACAGTTTGGTTCACTGCAAACAGAATTTTTATGATTTATTAAATGCAAGTTTAAAGGGATAGTTCCACCAAATGAAATGCACCAGTACTCAACCCTTGTTGTTACAAGCTTGTATGCGGTTCATTATTTTTGCATGAAACACAAGAAGAGAATTGTGCATTACATTAAAAAACTAGGGTTTGGAATAACATAGAAGAGTAAAAAAAGACAAATGCTCTTTTTTTTGTGTGGGTGGGGGGGGGGGGGGTGGGGGGGGTTGTGTTGGGGGGTGTGGGGGGTGGGTGGTGGGGTGGGGGGGGGGGGTGGGGTTGGGGGGGGGGTGGGGGGGGGGGGGGGTGGGGGGGGGGGGGGGGGTGGGGGGCTTGGGGGGGGGTGTGAACTATCCCTTAAACTGCATCATCTAAATGCATTCATCTTCCCAAGTTTGGACCCTCTCAATTAACAATACTGACCAGTCCAGGAACCAAAATAAAGTCTATTAATATTGATCAGAACCTGAAACAAAGTTTATGGTATCATTCACTGATCCTAAAATCAGATGTGCCAGGTTAATCTGAACTGAACTAGAGACAGACATTTACACTTGATACTACTCCTGTTCAACCACTGAATCAGAGTCCAGATGTACATTCCTGCACTGAAATCAGTTTGAATCTCCTTTCTTGAATACACATCAGGAATGAGTGTTTCTTATGCTTAAATACATCATCACAAAGCAACATAAACCATCAAGACGTCTAAACAGGCCTTTTAACTCTCGGCCGACATTCATAATGGATCACTGGAGCATCATGGCGGCATCAATTATGGCATGACCAGAAAACCAGAGAGAGTAAAGAGAAAGTGAGGGGGGAAATGAAGGTGTGTGTGGACATGTGAAGACCAGAGGGATGCGATGGTGTGTGTTTGTTCCGTGGAAATCATTTAAGTCACTTCTTGGGCGGGCTGTAGGGCTCCAGCAGCTGCTTGGAGAAAGTATTGACCTTGTCCACTCCTCGAACCTCGTGAGGCAGCAGAGGCAACTTTACTATGTGGAAATCTTCATATAAATCCTCCATCTGAGAGAGAAAGAGAGGGGAAGAACATGAAAAGAAGGGGAAAGGAAAAAAGGAAATGCAAAGAAAGAAGGTAGAGGAAGAGAAAAAAATCAGAAGGATTAAGTATTATGGAGAAAAAAAGGAAAATTAAGTGGGAAAAGAAAAAGCAAATACAAATGGGAAGAGAAAAAAGTAAACAGGAGGAAGAAAAATTGAGAGAAAAAAAGGGAAGAAAACAAATATTGGAGGAAAAACAAAGGAATGTAAAAAGAAGTGGGGAAGGAAAGGGAAAGTAATGAAAAAGTACAAAGGAAAAAAAAGTGTAAAGAAAAGGAAGAGGAAAAAGAAAAAGTAAAGCAGGAAAAGGGAAGTAAAAGAATAAAAAAAAAGAACAGAAAAGAAAGGGAAATATTGGAAGAAATTAGATTTGATTTTTAAATTCCTGAAGGTGCAGTAAACTGTAACTGAAGTAAATTATGCCTTCATTTAGATCTGAATGACATTTGATCCTATAGATCAGGGTTCCTCAAATCTTGCCCTGGAGGGCCAATACACTACAGAGTTTAGCTCCAACCCTGATCAAACTCACCTACCTGTGATTTTCTAATGATCCTGAAGGACCATTGATTACAAACCAGTGTTTTTTGATTAGTGTTAGCTAAACTGCAGGAAGTGGATTCTCGTTGGCCAGATTATGAGGATCTTCATATACAATGCTTCCTCAAAGCCGAATTCAATCCGGACCCGCCTCCATTTCGTATTTCAAGAGCACTAATTTCCTACTTTGATTAACTGTTAAACTTGTAAATCATTGTTTAGTTTTTTTTTAAATGTCTTTTTGGAGATGGTCCGAAATGAAAGCGAAGGCGAGATATTCAAAGTTTTTCTGCGTGACATTGTTGTCATGACAGTGAGCACTCGACATAGCCTAATCAGGCGACACTTCACCGCTAATATGAGTTTTTTTATTACTTAGATTATGCCGGCCATTTGACTTCTAGTAGTGTCCAAGTGTTTCCCATACATTGAGTTATTTGTGGCGGCCCGTCACAATATCAAAACTGACCAGCACAAATAGCTAATTTTTCAAGAGGCTTATAGGCATACTCGTTGAATGAACATGAGCACTGCACATTTCAAAATTAAAATGAAGCGCGGGTGTTTTTATATGAATGTATCTTTGAAAGGAACCGACTGTCTTCAGAAAAGCTTCAATGTCATTTTAATTTCGTTTTTCTTGTAATGCCTGATGATAGCATTTGAGAGCAGCAGCACTTATTTGATTACAGCCATTACCGGGGAAACCACTATATCTCCCGCTCCAACAGCGCCTCCTGCTGGCAGAGAATTAATTTGCATTTGCAAGTCTGTGGGAAACACTGGTGTCTGTCAACAAACATAAACAAAAAGCATGCTTCAGAACTGTTTTGAGAAGGTGCTTAAGTTTTGATCCATGTATTACTATGAATTAGGCTACTACTACTACCATCTTGTGCCCTGCAATAATCATGCAACGTCAAACTCCCTTTATGAATGGAGAAAAAAAAAGAAATTGGCCAAACATAATCAGCCAAAAAATCTGCATTATATATCAGCCATCAGCTGCCCTGATTTCTAAATATTGGCATCAGCAGAAAAACCCATATTAGTCGACCTCTATTCGGCACAAATTAGATTTTTTGCCGACTTTTCCAAATTTTATTAGTGTATCAGTTTCTTAACACAAGTTTCGTAATAACCATTGTTCCTCCGACCTTTGACAACTGTGAAAATTCTGATTTGGACCTTTGAATGTAGACTTATGGAGCTTTTCCACTGCATGGTATGGCACGGTACGGTTCACTTTTGGGGGGTTTTCCACTGGGTACAGTACCTGGTACTTTTTGTCGTACTACTTCAGTTGGCTTCATTTTTTTTTTTTAAAGTCTGTTGCGGAAGTACAGACATTCCTCTCATTGTTAGCAGAGGAGCGGATCCAGCGAGAGCTTGATCGCGCTGCAGATAAAGTTTGTTTAGATCGGGTATTAAGCGGCGCAACTATAACGACATGTGAATAATCCTGCCCACTCTAATGCGGTACTGAACTGCAGTGGAACTCACACCGTTCGCCTAGCCCAAACCATCCGTGCCGTACTGAGCCGTGCCGAGACGAGTCGTACCACGCAGTGGAAAAGCGCCATTTGAGAACCCCTGCTATAGATCATGTTTTATCATAAAGATACTGAGACAAAAGGGGCACAGTATAGAACATCCACTGACAGACACTTTCCATTCGATGAGAACAGAAACCCTGTTACAGTATAAATGTCATGTGTCATAAACACAAACACACACCTGGTCCAGGTACTTTGACTGAATCTTGTGTCGGGCTTCACACATCTTGCAGGGCCGCTCGCTGTCGGGGAAAACCAGCTGGTTGACGATAATGTTGTGTGTGTCGATGCGACACTTGGCCAGCTCTTGAATCAAACGCTCCGTCTCATACAGAGACAGGAACTCTGCGATGCACACGCAGATAAACGTCGTCTGCTCCTGTATGCCACGCAGGAAACAACATTTAGCGATCAACATTTTTCATCTTTCTGATCAGGCATTAACGGGGACCACTGAGGCGTGACACTCACCGGGTCCTTAAACTGCTCGCTGACTGAGCGGATGACGGGGAGCGTCTCCTCCAGTTTAGATGCCAGCTGATCTGCGTTCATGTCTCCCAGGCCCAACATGTTACACATCTGCAATGGTTTGCCAGAACTACACTTAAACCTAATATTTAACTCAGTTCAATTGTAGGTGGAATAGAGGTCAAATTGTTTTTTTAATTAACATTCATACTTTTTCTATAAACTTTCATACATTTCTCTACAGTACACTGGTATATTGCACTATTGTCCAGTGGTGCTATTGTACAAACACTGCAATTCCCAGAATGCAGTGCTGATACCTGTGAGATGAAGGGGCTGATCTGGTTCTTGATCTGCATGAGGCGGCCCAGTCCTCTCTCCACGATGGTGGGGAAGTTGAGCAGACGCAGAGTGTGTCCCGTAGGGGCCGTGTCAAACACCAACCACTGAAAAATTCCCTGCCTTTTCACTAACCACAAAAAAAAAAAAAAAAAAAAAGGAGACATGGGATTGGGATAAAGTCAAAATGATTCTATACTAATATAATAAATACATTTATATTCAATTATATATTTTTTTATTTTATATTATATACTGTATGACATTGGTGGTAAAAGTTTGAAAGATTAAGCAATTAATAATATTTTTTTTGAAAGAACTCTCATACTCACCAATTCTTTGAGATCCAGCAATAAAGTAATATTTTTACAAACGTTCAAATTAAAGTTATTTTAAACTAAACAACATTCTCACAATACTACAAATTGTGATCAAATAATGCAGCTTGATGAGCATAGATACTTATTCGTTCAACATAATTATTCCAGCCTGTTGTATACCCACCTATATATAATATATATATATATATTTTTTTTTTTAAATGCTTCCAAATTGACCTGATTGATTGTTGTCTGAACTTGTTGTTGGTGGTTCCGCCATCTAGATGTGGACCGTGTTACTATTGCATTAAAAGGTCAAGATAAGTCAGTTTTTAATACTTTAGACCTATTGTTTTTTTCAGTAGTAATTCCAATACTTCTCTCCCTATATGAAACAGTGCACCCTTTTACCTTTGTCTCTTTTGTTTGCTTTGAAGGAAAGTTGTAATGCCGCTATTCAGGTTTTGGAGCCCTTTTGTTTCATTCTCAGCTTGCAACAGTGTTTGAAATGCTAATGAAGGCTGAAACCTCATCTAAACACCCCCATGACAAGAGCTTTACAAAACGATGCAGTTTAGAAAAAACTATTGCATTGTGAGACTATTACAGTGCAATATGTTCAATGCAGGAAGCTGTCCGAGTCTGACCTCATGACCTCTGCGTAGCTCATGGCCTCGTCGATGCCGGGAAAAGCGCTCATGGCTTCCTGCATCATCTTCTTCCCCATACTGAGCACGTTGTCCTCCTCGAAGAACTCATCGGGCAGCTCCGCCACACCCAGACTGGGGTCGATCTCCTACAGACAGACACGACGATGGAGAACAGTCTTATCTCATGTCTTTCATCATCTAAACGAGGTTATAATAAGCCAAATTAAACACTGGTATATTGAACTAAATCGCAAAGAAAAGTAACCATTAAACCAGATAATAATACTGTGTGTGTCCTAGTTTCACCATTCCCTTTCTTTCTTTTTGCATATCTTCTTGGTCACTTCTTGGTTTCTGACAAGAACAGCACAAGCTCCTGAAGTGAATCACACACACAGTCTAAGCAAGTGTCACGTGTTTCAATTTTAAATTGACACGGAGATTTATGACGTGCAGAGCTGGGTGAAATACTGAATATCACCACAACCTATTTACAATTACTTCATTGACTAGATAGTTATAGATTCGGTATAAATAAGCTAAAAGTTGCAGTTTAATAGATCTGCTTTTATGGTTGTGTACATGGATTGAGTAGGTCAACATCATGGCATTGTTTTTAGTGTACACAGCGCATTTAGTGAAAACAGTGTGTGCCGTTGATACTGTACCATGGCAAAGAGGTTGTCGTAGCCCTTGACTTTGGTGGGCACTTTGGAGAACTTCTGATCAAAGGCATCTGAGATGTTGTGTGCTGGATCTGTGGATATGATGAGGACACTCTCTCGCACCGCTGCTAACTGAACCGCCAGACTGCAGCTGCAACACAAGCCAAAAAATCAATCATTAAATAACACTTAGTCTAGATAGAATCATTTACATCCAGAGAAGAAATCAGCAATCAAACAGCATTTGTGAATGACATTATATTATCTTATGATCAAGACAAACCCTGAATACGGGCAGATTTTTTTTTTTAGTTAAAACAGTATGCTTTCTTTATTAAGCAAACACAAAAATGACAAATGAACTTAAATCACAAATGGTCAATCTGCTCATGTAAGAACAATCTTAACTGCAAGAACAAAAAAACTCTTGCAGTAAAAATCACATTATTACTATTGAATAGCAACGTGGCTGTGTATATATAGCAGAGGTTTTATGACAGAAGTGTAAATACGAGCTGCTTAGATGATTAATATCACCCGCTTTCATGAAATATCTTTCTGTAATATTTTAATAAATAATTAATGAATTATCAATTATTCACAAGGAAAGGGCTTTTACGAACTACCCACACGTTGGTATTTTTATGAAACATCATAAACTACCATTTCGACTCATGCAAGATTTGCTGGCAGCTTATATTTAGAGAACCGTTTGAACATTTGTTCGTTTTTAAACATACATTTTAAGAGACACGCTGTTGAGTTTCAACGTGTTTTTCATCTTTGTTTTATACAGCAAATATGTAAGAATGACTAATCTGTGTTGAGTTGCTAAAGCAGCACTGACAGCTAGCAGCCTCTCAGCTGTAAAACCCCGACGTTCATTCACTCACCTGCACGTTGTCTTGCCCACGCCACCTTTACCACCGACAAATATCCATTTGAGTGATTTCTGCTCTATGATATTCTTTAATGTCGGCTCTAAAGGCTCTACATCAGGCGCATCTTCAAACTCGTCTTCCACTGAAGCTGCCATCTTGCGCTCAATACACCAGAACGGCAGCTGCACACTCCGCCATTTTGGCTCCGCAACAGCAGAAACACCGCACTTGAATGGACAGAAATTAGATCCAAAATGGCCCGTGAGGGGTGGCCAGTTGCGAACGGAAGTTGGTTACGCTGATGACTCAGCCGGACTGTACCAACTACTTTCATTGAAAGAGAATATTCCAGAAGTGATTATTCAGATTTCACTTCTCATTAGTTGGAAGTGTAAATACACTTCTATTAATAATAATATCACATCTGTGTATTTGGAAGACAGAATCACACAAAACTCGTAAATATGGAAGAATTTGGCAATCTTTATTGTATTATAATACTATTCTTGTGCCATTATTGCACATAAACAAAACACATCATTTTAATAGTATGTCTGCTAATGTTTTTGTTGACATTTCTATGGCACCAAGCAACTCTTTTTTTTTAAAAGTGAATTTTATTTTATTTTGAAACAAAATATAATGTTGTGATGATTGTACTTCACAGAATTATTACATTTATTTTTACATTTGTGTTGTGCTAGAGCTACATTTAAATCATCGATAGAAAATTAAGTAATTCATCCAATATGATATCTAAGAGCAACAACAGGTTGCTTTTGAGATTTTCAGACACTGTTCTTGGTATTCAATCACAATTGAAGTCACAATGATTCAGTACAGAGATACAGAGGAAAGCTTGAGCAGGATGAACTATTTTATGAATATAATTTCAGGCTAAACATGGGGCTCCTAACACAGTTCAGTCCGATTAACATCATTAATCCAGCGCAATATCTGAGCAAACAAAACAAAGGTGAAAATCTTCCTTTTGCACAAGCAGTTCAGTGACATATATTCAGCTAACATACAGAAAAGACTCAAAGACATTACGAACAGTTTCAAAAAACTGACTGAAGCATGTGCTGCTTTTTTAATTTCATATTTTTTCTAAGTAAAAAAAAAAGTTTGCATTGATCAGGAAACCAACAAGGCATAACTTTAAAGCTTCCACTGTAAATGATGACATTCAGGCGGCAACATTTGAAAGGTGCACAAAGTTTGGTGATTGTATCATTATCACTCTCTTGACAAATAAAGAAAGAAAACTCAAGAGTCTACCACTAAACCACTAGATGGGAGAAAATGATAGAAAAAGTATGTAAACTACCACCTCAAACACCAGTTAGTGCATCACGAGATTGCAAGTAAAACATTAGCACGGCACGTTTTCTCGTAAATTAGGTTCTCTCGTGTAATGAAGGTTTCTCAGCATTCTAATTGCGAGCCATAAAAGGCACATTCACAGCCTGCAGAAATGAAACTCCGCCCACTGGACTCGTCAAATTCAGAAAGGGACCATCTCATTGGAGGAAGTTTGGGCGATGGGCGGGTTTCATATCCAATCAGAAGGACATGAGTCCCTCTTGCATATATTGCACATTTCATGAATTTGGTTAGAACAAAAAGGAAAACAAGTATATAATGAATTAATTTAACCCTAATTTAAATTGGCTTTTGAAACACTCTGTCTTCATTAGAGATGCTTCAGTGGTTTTTCCACCTTGCCAAACTTCACGTCTACATCAATTACATGTATACGTGTTCGAAAAGCGCTTTGACATGCAAGTGAGAGGTTTTAAACATCCTTCGGGGGCCTTTTAAGTTTAACACTGGAAATTTGTACAGTCCCTGAACACACACACAGACACAGTAACGCCACCTTCACTTGTTCAATCTACTGTCCCGAGCGTTTCGGGGCTCTTGGCAGACTCATTGGCACATCTCTCGGTATGCGCAGGCCCTCTCAGTTCGTCTCGTAGGAAGACAGCAGCGCAGCGTCGACGGGCTCCATACAGGAAGGGCAAGTGAAGGAGCGCATGAGCCAGGCGTCAATACAGTCCACGTGATAGATGTGCATGCAGGGCAGGAACCGGATCGGGTCGCCGTACTCAAAGTCCATCATGCAGATCACACACCTGTGGGCAGATGGCAAACATTTTTACATGCAACCAACTAATTAGAAAGTGTTTTCTGGATATCACGCACTCTTTGATCTTCTTGTCGGATGGCTCTGAGCCCGGGTCGAAGATCCCACGGGGCAGGTGTTGGATGAGCCCAATGCGCTGAGCGATACGGACCTGCTCCTCCTCCGTCAGCTGAGTGGCCAGCCGCGTCTGACTGGGCGTGGGATGGTACACTGGCACCTGCACCCGCTCCTGGGGTCACGAGAGTGTTTGATCGCACATAATTAATACAGCCCACATGTGGTTAGGGGACACAGGACAGCTTATTAGAAACAGGAGAATTAGATCGGGACATTCTTTGACTGCACACTCTTAAAAATAAAGGTCCTTTATCTTTACGGCATCAATGGTGTTCCATGAAAAAACCATCTTCATGGAATCTTCAACTTTTCCAAAAGGATCTTGTAAAATGAAAAAAAAAGGTTCCGTAGATTAAAATCACATAAGATGAAATGCTTATTTAAGATTTGTTCACTGAAAGGTCTTCGGGGGAAGCCCAAAGGTTCTTCTAGAGCTCACGGTTGAAACCCTCATTGGAACCTTATTTTTAGAGTATGCGAGTTTAACAAAAAAGCGAAATAACAAATTATTTTTTAAGACCCATTCTCACTATTAACTAGTTGCTTAATAACATGAATGTTACTAGCATATTGGCTGTTTATTAGTACTTATAAAACACATCTTAATGTTTTATTCTTCACAACCATATTTTAGATCCCTTAACATGCAGCGAATCAGGAGTTTGTGAGGAAAAAACTCATGGTTAATAGTGAATATGTGTTCCCTATTTTAAAGTGTTACCAATTATTCACTGATTTTATCCTGTTTTTGCAGCTGTTAGTAGATATATCCATTTCGTATGTGATGAATATACTTTCTGCAACACACCAGTTAAAGAGCAATGGTTTTTTTTTTATTGATTTTTTTTGAAGATTGATTTTTTAATAGCTTATTCTCTCTCATTTTAGCTTGGAAATGGCAGTGAAAAAAAATAATTTCTTTAAATTTAGAACCTAATAATAATAATAATAATAATATGTTTACTTAATTTACAAAACCCAAGCTTTTCCTAAAGATAAAATTACACCATTAACTTTTTTATTATTTTAGTAAACTTTTGCATTCACAAGTCCAGAATAACTTATACATGTAACACTGATCTTATGATGACTAATGTTCTTTCAAACATGAGAACACAAAACAAGATATTTGTGAATGCAATAAAATTCATAAAACACAATATATATATATATGTTCCTCTGTATCATTACGGTTGTTTTTTGTTCTTTATATCACATTCTCTGAACTGTTACATAATGCATTATACTTTTTTTTATTCTGTATTCAAAAACAAATAGAAGAAACTATGTTATTATGTTGCAATTTTATTTTTGCAAAGACATTAAGTACAGATTTGTTGCAATTTAAGGAAGCATTCCTTTCAAATGTATGGCAGGCTTTCAAAAATATGATCTGGCCATCATCTTATATTTACAACCTAGAATGCCATCGTAGTACCTAAGCACCATGTTCAAAACAACCATGGCACACATTTTCTCAGTCAGAGATCCCAATCAATACAATCTACCAAAAATGCATATATCAATGACAAACTGCATTTCTCAAAACCTGCATTCAGCGAGCTTTTCCTGTTCCTTTTTAGATCAAGATCTCACAGTGACATAGCTATTGCTATTACTACTGCAACATACAGTATACTGCACAATCCGAGCTCGCCTGTAGACTGTAGTCTAGACTGTGCTGTGAGCAGCTGAACGACTGTCGGGCAGCACTGCGGTCTTGTATGTGGCAGGGTACCTGGTAGGGTGGCGGAGGCTCTCCGGGCAGACTCGCCCCCTCGGACTCGTCCAGCAGGGACAGATCATCAGCGCCTTGAGAAGACAGACAGTTCCCCATCGAGCTGACCCTGCACGACACGACACGACAAACCCGCTAAAATCACGTCTAGGTGGCCTTTAAAAGACTCGCCAGGCTTCCGCTGTGTTTAGGGATCGTCCTTTCTGCAGCCCGTTGTGTCTGGTGTCTGTCTAGTATGTAGAAAAACAAACGCCTCGCCAGGCAGCGATCCGATTTTCACACACACACACAAAAGATGTTTTTAAAAGCGGGAATCCTTGAAAACCTATACGTCCCGGTTGGTTTAATCCTCACGGGTGTGCACGGCATGCATGACATATATTATGCACTTATTATGGCCTGTACAGGGCAATATTTTTAGGTAAGACCTCTTGACGACTCCATATCTCCTTTCATTGTTTACAAACTCTTGGACCGGAAGTCGGTTGATCTGTGGATTGTGGGTAATGTAGTTTTTGTACTGAAAGCTGGCGTAAACATCGAAACAACACGTTTTAGGAAACCCATTTCTCTTTTGTATGTCTAACACGATTCATTTAATCACATTGTAATGTAATACGCAATTTTATGTTTTATATACTTTGAATCACTTTGAATATATTTGGTATAATTCATTTGCACGGTGAATCTTATTATTTTATTTGGTAAATCTCACATACACAAAACCAAAAGCAGTCATTCTAAACCATGTTTTAAGGTAATTATGGTTGAATTTTATGTTTATTGGCTGCCTTTAGTGTATTGATAAAAATATAGGCCTATACTACCGTATTTGCAAAAGAGTTAATTGAATAATAGATCACTGAAAAGTAAAACTTTAAACTTTATTTGATCTTTTTAATTAATGTATTAATATATTTAATAAACCTTCTGTATTAGAATGTTATTCTTTATTTCAATATTTTTTAAAAATGTGAATTATTTGTGTTGCATTTAGATGTAAAGTGCTGTCAATCGATTAATTAAACATTAAATATACTTTTATATTGCAATAATTTCACATTCAATATCAAAATTAAGGTAGAAACAACATAAAAACAGTATATTTTTAATATTTGTTTAATGTCATCTTTTTTATGACTGAAGGCGAGAATCACTGAGAAAGGGGGCAAGTTTCAGCTCAACCGGTGTGCACCGTTTTGCTACGGTTTCAGGTTTGAACGACATGTTTCCTGGAAACAGTGTGCAACGGGGTTTGAGATGCGTTTTCTCTTGTTTGGTGGCTGTGTCAGCTGCACAATGTAATTAACATCAAAATAAATTCACAAGAGCAAGTATATTGTTTGCAAATGTTTATTTACATTAAAGGCAAAATAAATGAAATAATAAGAGCACAAGTATAGAAGTAAAGAACTTCTTTAAGTCTGTCTAAATATAATTTAGTAATTGCAATGTCTTTTGGTAAATGCTTTCATTAGGAATGTGTGCTAGGACCACTGATTAATGTAAATTCATAAAATACTATACTATTTATCTATTTTCGCTATGTCTTATGTAGTGAACTTCATAAACGTCTATGGCCCCTCTGATTATATATGGTTTTTTAATATTACAATAGCACAACAACAGTGATTAGCAATAATGATAAGCCTAATACTCAATAAAAATAATAAGGTCATATCCGTGGGTACGGAAGTATTCAGACCCCCTTAAATTTTCACTCTTAACAATATTGCAGCCATTTGCTAAAATTATTTAAGTTAATTTTTTTTCCTCATTAATTGCACACACAGCACCCCATATTGACAGAAAAAAAACACAGAATTGTTGACATTTTGCAGATTTATTAAAAAGAAAAACTGAAATATCACATGGTCTAAGTATTCAGACCCTTTGCTCAGTATTTAGTAGAAGCACACTTTTGATTTAATACAGCCATGAGTCTTTTTGGGAAAGTTGCAACAAGTTTTTCACACCTGGATTTTGGGATCCTCTGCCATTCCTCCCTGCAGATCCTCTCCAGTTCTGTCAGGATTGATGGTAAACGTTGGTGGACAGCCATATTTAGGTCTCTCCAGAGATGCTCAATAGGGTTTAAGTCAGGGCTCTGGCTGGGCATTCAAGAACAGTCACAGAGTTGTTGTGAAGCCACTCCTTCGTTATTTTAGCTGTGTGCTTAGGGTCATTGTCTTGTTGGAAGGTAAACCTTCGGCCCAGTCTGAGGTCCTGAGCACTCTGGAGAAGGTTTTCGTCCAAGGATATCCCTGTACTTGGCCGCATTCATATTTCCCTCGATTACAACCAGTCGTCCTGTCCCTGCAGCAAAAAACACCCCCACAGCATGATGCTGACACCACCATGCTTCACTGTTGGAACTATATTGGACAGGTGATGAGCAGTGCCTAATTTTCTCCACACATACCGCTTAGAATTAAAAAAAAAGTTCTATCTTGGTCTCATCAGAACAGAGAATCTTAATTCTCACCATCTTGGAGTCCTTCAGGTGTTTTTTCATGTATCTTGCACTGAGGAGAGGCTTCCATCGGGCCACTCTGCCATAAAGCCCCGACTGGTGGAGGGCTGCAGTGATGGTTGACTTTACAACTTTCTCCCATCTCCCGACTGCATCTATGGAGCTCAGCCACAGTGATCTTTGGGTTCTTCTTTACATCTCTCACCAAGGCTCTTCTCCCCCGATAGATCAGTTTGGCCGGACGGCCAGCTCTAGGAAGGGTTCTGGAAGTCCCAAACGTCTTCCATTTAAGGATAATGGAGGCCACTGTGCTCTTAGGAAACCTTAAGTGCAGCAGAAATTTTTTTTGTAACCTTGGCCAGATCTGTTGCCTTGCCACAATTCTGTCTCTGAGATCTTCAGGCAGTTCCTTTGACCTCATGATTCTCATTTGCTCTGACATCAGTGAACGTAAGGTCTTATAGAGACAGGTGTGTGGCTTTCCTAATCAAAAAAAAAAATCAGTATAATCAAACACAGCTGGAATCAAATGAAGGTGTAGAACCATCTAAAGGATGATAAGAAGAAATGGACAGCACCTGAGTTAAATATATGGGTGTCACAGCAAAGGGTCTGAATACTTCGGACCATGTGATATTTCAGTTTTTCTGTTTTAATAAATCTGCAAAAATGTAAAAAATTCTGTGTTTTTCTGTAAATATGGGTGCTGTGTGTACATTAATGAGGAAAAAAAAAATTAACTTAAATGATTTCAGCAAATGGCTGCAATATAACAAAGAGTGAAAAAATTTAAGGGGGTCTGAATACTTCCGTACACGTAGATCATAACACAGTCTCAGAGGTAAGAAGTGGATTATCCTTCAGCTGAAATGTCTGTCTTTTCATCCTGAAATGCGAGGCAAAAGTTGGATAACAATAATTAGGAACCACAGTTTCCAAAAATCCCTTCATTTGATTGGGATGTTCTATTTTATTCTGGAGGGCAAGGGCAGTGAATGTACCATCGAGCGTATTTTGCAGTAATAAACACGTATTTATACTGATTTCATCAGGCTCAGAAAATTCTTCAAAAAAACACAAAGAATGGCCTTCTCAGCTGACATAGTTGCAACACTTGCGTCATCAGAACAAGGTGTTCAACGCACCACCGTTTCCGTTTAAAAAAGTTGTGCACCGTTTTTGCCGGGGCTCCTGACGCAGCAGTAATACTGATGTGTCATGAAATTGTTTTTTCCCCTAATATGTAACCAATGACTAAGCCATTAAAATGTTTTTTTTTTTTTTGTTTTTTTTTTTAACAGATAATTTAAAAAAATGTAACATTTTAACATTTATTAGACTACTTAAAATAACTTCTAATTTAAGTGAACTTAAAACAATCTTCACATAAACCAATTATAATAAATGTCATATTTACTTGTAGGAAAGTAGAAAGAATTGAATAAATTATCAAACACTAAATTCTAAATTAAAAATAGATGAATCCTTAAAGCTACAAAAATGATTGATTTCCTCTTTTTTTTCTTTTGTTTTTGATTAAAAGACTTCACAGCAGGTGGGTTATTAGGTTATTTTGGAAATTAGAGCTATGTCTTTTTATCCATGTCCATGCTATCATTTTTATGATGTAAAAAAGGACAGAATTTTCGGGTTCCCGCATTATTCGAGAATTCCAAAACACGAATTCAAACTGTCGTTCCCCTCATTTCCGCCGGATGGCGCTGTGTCAGAACTCCTTCCGCTCCTCCGCCACCACCGAAGAAAATGACGCAGCGCACCTGACAGGCGCGTGTTTAGCCTGCTAGCTTGAGAACTACATCTCTAAACGCTTAAAACCGGTCCCTCGCTTTCAAACTCTACACATTTCCTTTGGATATAAAAGTGCTCAAAGGTCCCGAATCAAGAAGAAAGGAGAAGACAAAGTCAGAGCAGCCATGCAGATCACACTGAAGACTTTGCAGCAGCAGACCATTCAAATAGACATCGACGATGACCAGACGGTATTTACGCGCTTTCTTACGCTTATTTAAAAACATTAACTACAAATAGAAGTAACATTACTCTGAGTGAATAACTATTTACGACAGCAGTGTATTTCGAGCGATTTAATTGGCGTTTATGAGTCATTGGGCGTGTCAGGCGATAGATTGATATATAGTTTGATAGATCAGTGTTGTCTGTAGGTAACAAATAGATGCAGGTATGGTGTAACGTTAGAATAAATGGACGCACGTATGGTGTAACGTTAGAATAAATGGACGCACGTATGGTGTAACGTTAGAATAAATGGACGCACGTATGGTGTAACGTTAGAATAAATGGACGCACGTATGGTGTAACGTTAGAATAAATGGACGCACGTATGGTGTAACGTTAGAATAAATGGACGCACGTATGGTGTAACGTTAGAATAAATGGACGCACGTATGGTGTAACGTTAGAATAAATGGACGCACGTATGGTGTAACGTTAGAATAAATGGACGCAGGTATGGTGTAACGTTAGTATAAATAGATGCAGGTATGGTGTAACGTTAGAATAAATGGACGCAGGTATGGTGTAACGTTAGTATAAATGGACGCAGGTATGGTGTAACGTTAGTATAAATGGACGCAGGTATGGTGTAACGTTAGTATAAATAGTTGCAGGTATGGTGTAACGTTAGTATAAATAGATGCAGGTATGGTGTAACGTTAGTATAAATGGACGCAGGTATGGTGTAACGTTAGTATAAATAGTTGCAGGTATGGTGTAACGTTAGTATAAATAGATGCAGGTATGGTGTAACGTTAGAATAAATGGACGCAGGTATGGTGTAACGTTAGTATAAATAGATGCAGGTATGGTGTAACGTTAGAATAAATGGACGCAGGTATGGTGTAACGTTAGTATAAATGGACGCACGTATGGTGTAACGTTAGTATAAATGGACGCACGTATGGTGTAACGTTAGTATAAATGGACGCACGTATGGTGTAACGTTAGTATAAATGGACGCACGTATGGTGTAACGTTAGTATAAATGGACGCACGTATGGTGTAACGTTAGTATAAATGGACGCACGTATGGTGTAACGTTAGTATAAATGGACGCACGTATGGTGTAACGTTAGTATAAATGGACGCACGTATGGTGTAACGTTAGTATAAATGGACGCACGTATGGTGTAACGTTAGTATAAATGGACGCACGTATGGTGTAACGTTAGTATAAATGGACGCACGTATGGTGTAACGTTAGTATAAATGGACGCACGTATGGTGTAACGTTAGTATAAATGGACGCAGGTATGGTGTAACGTTAGTATAAATGGACGCAGGTATGGTGTAACGTTAGTATAAATGGACGCACGTATGGTGTAACGTTAGAATAAATGGACGCACGTATGGTGTAACGTTAGAATAAATGGACGCACGTATGGTGTAACGTTAGAATAAATGGACGCACGTATGGTGTAACGTTAGAATAAATGGACGCACGTATGGTGTAACGTTAGAATAAATGGACGCACGTATGGTGTAACGTTAGAATAAATGGACGCAGGTATGGTGTAACGTTAGTATAAATAGATGCAGGTATGGTGTAACGTTAGAATAAATGGACGCAGGTATGGTGTAACGTTAGTATAAATAGATGCAGGTATGGTGTAACGTTAGTATAAATAGATGCAGGTATGGTGTAACGTTAGTATAAATGGACGCAGGTATGGTGTAACGTTAGTATAAATAGATGCAGGTATGGGTGTATGTAACGTTGTAAAATGGACGCAGAGAGGGTATGTGTAACTTAGACCCCCACACTAAAGGTACGCAGTGTATATGGTTGGTAACGTTTAGTATAAAGAGTTGCAGGTATGGTGTAACGTTAGAATAAATGGACGCAGGTATGGTGTAACGTTAGTATAAATGGACGCAGGTATGGTGTAACGTTAGTATAAATAGATGCAGGTATGGTGTAACGTTAGAATAAATGGACGCAGGTATGGTGTAACGTTAGAATAAATGGACGCAGGTATGGTGTAACGTTAGTATAAATGGACGCACGTATGGTGTAACGTTAGTATAAATGGACGCAGGTATGGTGTAACGTTAGAATAAATGGACGCAGGTATGGTGTAACGTTAGAATAAATGGACGCAGGTATGGTGTAACGTTAGTATAAATGGACAGGTATGGTGTAACGTTAGAATAAATGGACGCAGGTATGGTGTAACGTTAGAATAAATGGACGCACGTATGGTGTAACGTTAGTATAAATGGACGCAGGTATGGTGTAACGTTAGAATAAATGGACGCAGGTATGGTGTAACGTTAGAATAAATGGACGCAGGTATGGTGTAACGTTAGTATAAATAGTTGCAGGTATGGTGTAACGTTAGTATAAATAGATGCAGGTATGGTGTAACGTTAGAATAAATGGACGCACGTATGGTGTAACGTTAGAATAAATGGACGCACGTATGGTGTAACGTTAGAATAAATGGACGCACGTATGGTGTAACGTTAGAATAAATGGACGCACGTATGGTGTAACGTTAGTATAAATGGACGCACGTATGGTGTAACGTTAGTATAAATGGACGCACGTATGGTGTAACGTTAGAATAAATGGACGCACGTATGGTGTAACGTTAGTATAAATGGACGCAGGTATGGTGTAACGTTAGTATAAATGGACGCAGGTATGGTGTAACGTTAGAATAAATGGACGCACGTATGGTGTAACGTTAGAATAAATGGACGCACGTATGGTGTAACGTTAGAATAAATGGACGCACGTATGGTGTAACGTTAGAATAAATGGACGCACGTATGGTGTAACGTTAGAATAAATGGACGCACGTATGGTGTAACGTTAGAATAAATGGACGCACGTATGGTGTAACGTTAGTATAAATGGACGCAGGTATGGTGTAACGTTAGTATAAATGGACGCAGGTATGGTGTAACGTTAGAATAAATGGACGCACGTATGGTGTAACGTTAGAATAAATGGACGCAGGTATGGTGTAACGTTAGAATAAATGGACGCACGTATGGTGTAACGTTAGAATAAATGGACGCACGTATGGTGTAACGTTAGAATAAATGGACGCACGTATGGTGTAACGTTAGAATAAATGGACGCACGTATGGTGTAACGTTAGAATAAATGGACGCAGGTATGGTGTAACGTTAGTATAAATGGACGCAGGTATGGTGTAACGTTAGAATAAATGGACGCAGGTATGGTGTAACGTTAGTATAAATAGTTGCAGGTATGGTGTAACGTTAGTATAAATGGACGCACGTATGGTGTAACGTTAGAATAAATGGACGCAGGTATGGTGTAACGTTAGTATAAATGGACGCAGGTATGGTGTAACGTTAGAATAAATGGACGCACGTATGGTGTAACGTTAGAATAAATGGACGCACGTATGGTGTAACGTTAGAATAAATGGACGCACGTATGGTGTAACGTTAGAATAAATGGACGCAGGTATGGTGTAACGTTAGTATAAATAGTTGCAGGTATGGTGTAACGTTAGTATAAATGGACGCACGTATGGTGTGGACGTTAGTATAAATAGTTGCAGGTATGGTGTAACGTTAGTATAAATAGATGCAGGTATGGTGTAACGTTAGTATAAATGGACGCAGGTATGGTGTAACGTTAGTATAAATAGTTGCAGGTATGGTGTAACGTTAGTATAAATAGTTGCAGGTATGGTGTAACGTTAGTATAAATAGTTGCAGGTATGGTGTAACGTTAGTATAAATGGACGCAGGTATGGTGTAACGTTAGTATAAATAGATGCAGGTATGGTGTAACGTTAGAATAAATGGACGCAGGTATGGTGTAACGTTAGAATAAATGGACGCAGGTATGGTGTAACGTTAGAATAAATGGACGCAGGTATGGTGTAACGTTAGTATAAATGGACGCAGGTATGGTGTAACGTTAGAATAAATGGACGCAGGTATGGTGTAACGTTAGAATAAATGGACGCAGGTATGGTGTAACGTTAGAATAAATGGACGCACGTATGGTGTAACGTTAGAATAAATGGACGCACGTATGGTGTAACGTTAGAATAAATGGACGCACGTATGGTGTAACGTTAGAATAAATGGACGCACGTATGGTGTAACGTTAGAATAAATGGACGCACGTATGGTGTAACGTTAGAATAAATGGACGCACGTATGGTGTAACGTTAGTATAAATGGACGCAGGTATGGTGTAACGTTAGAATAAATGGACGCACGTATGGTGTAACGTTAGAATAAATGGACGCACGTATGGTGTAACGTTAGAATAAATGGACGCACGTATGGTGTAACGTTAGAATAAATGGACGCACGTATGGTGTAACGTTAGCAAAAATAAAGGTTCGAATAAATAGACGCAGTATGGGTGTAACGGTAGTATAAAATCAACCACTAAAGTAGTTTGAAGGTTGGGGTACTGTAGAATTAATTAGAGTACAACAGATTAATGTACATTTAGTTATTAGACAGATGCTTTTATCCAAAGCGACTTAAAAAATGAGGACAATAAAAGCAGTCAAAAATAACAAAAGAGCAACAATATATAAGTGCAAATAACAAGTCTCGGTTAGCCTAACGCAGTACGTTAGCAGGGTATGATGTATGTATGTGTGTATATTATCTATATAGAGTAACACAAACAAAGAAAAAACAAGTAGATAGAATAGAAAAAATG